>JAODAL010047979.1:0-29401 GCA_025379985.1 Phyllomedusa bahiana | reverse complement strand
GGGCTTTGGAAAAGGGGAAAGGCCGGGGTTGGGTTGCCCTTATAGCCAGGTAGTAGCCCCAAAACCCAGGTGGGTCCCCCTTTTCCAGGCGGTAGATCCCCCCTTGTAGCCAAGTAGTTTGCCCCCTCTGTACCCAGGTAGACCCAAATTTGTACCCAGGTGGGTGCCCCCCCCTTTTTTAAAGCCGGTAGGTGCCCCCTTTGTTAGCCAGGTGGGGGCCCCCCATTTTTTAGCCAGGTTTGTGCCCCCTTTGGGGGTTGAAGGTATTGCCCCCATTTGTTGCCAGGTTTTGTGGCCCCAACTTTTACCCAAGGTAGTCCCCCCCTTTTGGGTTTTGCCCAGGTATTTCCCCCCAATTGTTGCCGGTTTTAGTCCCCCCTTTTTTTGGCCGGGTTTAGGTTTTTCCCCATTGTTTCCCAAAAGGGTAGTGCCCCCATTTTTTTGCCAGGTGACCCCCCTTTTGTTGCCAGGTAGTGCCCCCTATGTTGCCGGGTATTTGCCCCATTGTTACCCCAGGTTTTTGCCCCCTTCTGTTTGCCATGTAGTGCCCCCATTTTGTTTGCCAGGTTTTTTGCCCCCATCTGTTTGCCGGGTAGATTTTCCATCTGTTGCCAGGTGATGCCCCCTCTGGGTGCCAGGTAGTGCCCTATCTTTTTAGCCGGGTTTAGTCCCCCCATCTGGTTACCCAGGAAAGGGGCCCCCTTTTTTTGGAAGGTTTGGGGCCCCCTCTATTGCCGGTTTGTGCCCCCTTTTTTTGCCCGGTTTAGGCCCCCTTTCTTTTTGCCGGTAGTCCCCCCTCTTTTCCCCAAAGGTAGTTGCCCCCTCTGTTGCCGGAAATTTCCCCCCCTTTTGTTGCCGGGTTTAGTCCCCCCTCTGTTGCCGGGGGGGCCCCCCATTGTTCCCCAGGTAGAATTGTCCCTCTGTTCCAGGTCTGCCCCCTCTGTTCCCGGGTTGTCCCCCCATTTGTTGCCGGGTTTGGGTCCCCCCCATTTTTTCCCAAGGGTTTTGGGCCCCCCCATCTGTTTGCCGGGTATTTGCCCCCTTTTTTCCAGGTAGATTTTCCCCTCTGTTGCCGGGTTTGTGCCCCCTCTGTTGCCGGTATTTTGCCCCCTCTGTTCCCAGGTAGGCCCCTTTGTTCCCAGGTAGTTGCCCTCTCTGTTTACCCAGGTAGACCCCCCAAAAGAAAATAAAAATAAATAAAAAAAATCCACTTCCCTTTCCCCAGGCCCCTGCACGCGGCCAGTCCTCCCCGATCCCCTTCGGGGAAAGCGGGGGGGGAAGGGGGAGAGCACCCCGCGCTTTAACTTCCCCTGCGCCGCTGACCTGTATGTGCGGGCACACACCGGCGCCGGACAACGGGGGGAAAGGAGGGAGGAGGGAGCGATTCCCCCCCTGCCCTCCTCCCCGCACAGGAGGGCCGCGGGCCCGGGGGGTGAGCGGCCGCTGCGGCCCCTTCACCCGCCCGTAGGAGGGTCCCGGGGGGGCAAGGTTTGGCACCAGCGGGTACTCTTTGGCCCCTGGGGAATTTTAAAAAGGGCCCCCGCCGCCTGCAGGGGGCCGGGGAGGGGAAAGGCCCCAAATCCCCCCGGGGGGGGGGGGAGGGGACCCCCAAAAAAGCGGGACCCCCCCCCCCCAAAAAAGGGGGAAAGGGTTGGGATGTTGGGTTTAAAATGCTTCAGCCCCGTTTAGCACCCGAGCCTGGCAGCCAGGAACAGGGAAAATTTTTTTAGGAGCCCGCCCCCCTGCCCGTTTCTGATTTCCCCCGGGCCCCGCAAATACACAGCCCTTTGGGGGAAAACCCGCAGCATCCCCCCAGGTTTCCAAAAAGAAAGGGCTCAAATGAGGAGTTGCCTTTATGTTGAGACCAAAAAGGGGGGCACCCCAAATTTTTTAAAGGGGAACCCAAATAATCTTCATGAAAATTTTAAATGTGGGTGGGAAAGTTTTTTATGGGGTGTGTATGTGTGTGTGCATTTTTATGTGTATGTGTGTTTTATATGTGTTGTTTTGTGGTTTCATGTTTTGTGTTTATTTGTTTTATTTTTTGGGGTTTTTTATATATGTGGTATATTTTGGTTTTTGCATTTGGGATGTTGTGTGTGGGTGTGTGTTTTTTAAAATAAAAGGATAATCATGTGTGTGGTGTGAACATGTGTGGGGTAGGGATGTATTAGGGGGTTTATGTGTATCAACCCCAAAAATCAACAATATTTTCCCCCTTTCTGTTTTAAATTTAAAATTAAATTCCTGCCTGTTCTGTCTTTTATACATGTTAACTAAAACCTGATGATGAATTGTATCTGAATATCTTTTTTTTATACCTGTCATTGTCAGGGTTGCCTATGTTTCTAGCTGTGCAGCCGACAACGGGTACTTTTCACACGGCGTAATTGCGGGATGCATTTTGTGGTGTTTTTGCGCTTTAATACACCTGACATGCGCACCACCGCAATTGCGTATTCTTTAGCTTCTATGAGGCTATAAATTTAACCATGTCGATGTACAAAACAATGGTATTGTACGCTGAAGGAGAGAAGTGACGGGTCCCCTTATTAAAAGCAGCAGGTCACTTATTTTTATGGGTGGTTCGGGTGTGCAGGGAAAACAGGTAACCATAGCTCTCCCCGCTATGATTTTACCGTATTTGTGGGGCGCACTTTGGGCACAGTACAGCTCAGTTATGCCCCACAAATACACTGTGTATGTTCACAAAGTGTAATGTCTTTCCGTACTTCAGCGCGTAATTGCGCTTCAATACACCCCGACGTACGGGCCGACATTATAGTAATTCATTGCTTTTACTGAGAACTATGATTACCTGTTCTGGGGGAATATTACCGAGAGCTTCCCGAGGGACGTGCTGGCACACTTTTTCTCTGTAAAATCCATGCCACAGTTCATGGGGCGTGAAAAATGCCGTGTGAACCCCGCCCTAGTGAGAAAAACTTAATACAGGGCCCGGCCCCCGGATGTTTTGGGACCCTAGCAACGCCCCTGGTGGCTGGATTACAAAGGTGGTTGGTAACCTAGGAAACCATCTGTAAACAAGTGGGATAGATAACCTGCTGTATCTTTGAACGGAAGCAAAATCAGAACAGAGATGTATTTGCTAGGCTATATCTACATGGCAATGGTAAAATGCCTTTGGATTCTGTGACAGAATCCGACGGTACTTTACCATCGTGTTACCGTGATCTTTGGCCATCTCTCAGCTATAGGAAGTATCAGGGTTGTAATGTTTTTTAGCTGTTGCATAGAAATAAGATTTCCATTTACGTACAGCAAGTAGATATCTTGAAAATCTGAAAGCAGACATCCTGATGGAAATATTCTTAAAAAATGTTCTATTCAGAGACAATAAGCTTCTGAGCACATTAATCAGTGCAGGTACCAGCTTCTATTCTAGGTAAAGGTCAATAATTCCACATCAGATAGCGTAACATATCTCAAATACTAGTGCATCTAAAAAAATTAGAATGTCATTGAAATTTAAAGGGGTTCTCCAGGACTATATTTTAATTTGTTATAGGGCTCACAAATGTATTATATTAAATCTTGTAATTCATACTGTAATGAGTCTATACAATACAGGAAGTCCCCGACTTACATCGTTCCGACTTACATCTGTCCCCTAGTTACAAACGGAGATGTATGCGGCATGCTGGCACTTGTAGTTCCATGTTCTACTGCAGAGAGTAGCTGTGGAACGACAAGTTCCAGCATGCCACAGCAGCACATGAGGTGAAAATGAGATGAAATCTTCTTAACAGGGACACAGACAGCAAAATAAATGTAAAACTAAAACCTGCACTACCCAAAACTAAAAGAAAAACCTTTTGTGCTGGAGTTACAATTAATAAATATACCTGTTCCGATTTACAAACAAATTCAACTTTGAACCAACCTTATCCCTATCCCGTTTTGTAACCCGGGGGACTACCTGTATATGGGTTTTTTCTAATTTGACTTAAATTATTGATAACAATTTTCCCCTAGTTTTCCAACTTTTGAAAATGATAAACAAGCAGGAGACACTAGTGGTCGGCGCGCGCTTAGCGCGGCGCGGCCAAAAAAATTTGCATGTCCAAAGCCCATACTTGATGGTATGCCACGCCCCTTCTTAAAAAGCCACACCTACTCACACCTAACTGCAATAAGGCTTTGGAAAAAGAAAGCCTGGTAGATGCCCTTTTAGCCAGGTAGTACCCCCCCATAACCGGGTAGTGCCCCCTTGGAGGTAAAAATGCCCCCTTTAGCCAAAAAGATGCCCTTCTGTGCCGGGGTAGGCCAAATTGTAGAAGGTAGATCCCCCCCTTTTGTTAGCCAGGTAGGTTCCCCCCCATTGTTACCCAGGTAGATGCCCCTCTTTGTTACCCCAGGTAGTGCCCCCCTGTTGGCCAGGTAGTGCCCCTCTTTTGGCCAGGTGTGCCCCCTCTGTTGGAAAGGTAGTCCCCACTTGTTTTCCAGGTAGTGCCCCCCTCTGTTGCAGGTAGAATGCCCCATCGTTTCCAGGTGGCCCACGTTAGCCAGTAGTGCCCCCATTTTAGAGGTGTCCCCCCATTTGTTAGCCGGGTAGTCCCTCCATTGTTCCCGGGGTGCCCCCCCATTGAGCCGGGAAGTACCCCCTTTTTGTAGCCAGGTAGGCCCCATTGTAGCCAGGTGTGCCCCCTTTTTGTACCCGGTATGCCCCCATTGTGCCAGGTAGTTGCCCCCCATTGTCCCAGGTGTGCCCCCTTGTAGCCGGGTTTGTGCCCCCATCGTTACCCAGGAGGCCCCCCATCGTTAGCCAGGTATGCCCCCATGCCCCTTGTTCCCGGTAGTGCCTCCATTGTTGCCGGGTAGACCCCCCATTGTGCCGGAGTGCACCCTTTGTAGCCAGGTTGTACCCCTTTAGTAGCCGGTAGTGCCCCCCCATTGTAGAGGTAGTGCCCCCATTGTTTGCCAGGTAGTGCCCCCCCATTGTCCCGGTAGTGCCGCCATTTTTGTCAGGTAGTCCCCCATTGTAGCCTGGTAGTGCCCCATTTTTTGCCAGGTTTTTTCCCCCATTGTTTGCGGGTGCCCCCATTGTGCCAGGTAGTGCCCCTCGTTCGCCAGGTAGTGCCCCCATTGTAGCCAGGTAGTCCCCCCCTCTGTGCCAGGTAGTGCCCCCCATTGTTGCCGGTAGTGCCCCCCATTGTTGCGGGTAGTGCCCCCCATTGTACCCAGGTAGTCCCCCCTTGTTGCCGGTATTGCCCCATTTTTGCCAGGTAGCCCCCCCATTGTACCCAGACAGTGCCCCCCAAAAAACTAATAAAAATAAAATAATAAAACCCACTTATGCCCGGCCCCTGAGAGCGGCCGCTCCAGCGATTCCTCAGGCACGGGGGGGAAGTGGTGCGTCGGGGTCACTTCCTTGTACGTGACTTGTGTCGGCCACGTGGCCCGGAATAAGGGGGAGGAGGAGGAGGGAGCGATCCCCTGCCTCCCCCTGCTAGCGGGGTTCGGGGGGTAAAGTGGGCGCAGCGCCGCATCCCCGCCTGTGGGAACGGCGGCGGCGCCCAGGTAGCGCACTGCGCTACTCCGGGCTGCGGTCTTTAAAGGACCCCCCCACACGGCGGCGGGGGAATGCCAACCCCCCCGGGAGGGGGCGGGGGGGGGGACCCCAAATGCGGGACCCCCCCGCCAAAAACGGGGGGTTGGCATGTATGCAATTTCTTTTCGTGATTTTCTAATTTTTTGGATGTAATTTATGCAACAAGGTTGCCACAAGAACTAAGGGCGACATGTATGAACAGACCCCGGGTGACTTTTTTTGGGCCCAAAAAAAATATTGCAGTCTGTTATTTTTGATTTATGAACAGTGTAACCCAAAAAACTTGCCTTTTTAATGCCCAAAAAGATATGCTTGCTATTGCCAAAAATATCTTATTATGAAAGGCTACCACATCCCAAATTTATGAACCAAAAGCACGGTTTACTATGTTTAGTCTAACTCCTTTTTCATTTAGAACTGGCGTGTCAGCGCCTCGGTACATGTCACCCCTAGTTTTTCAGGGTAGCGCCCTTTAGATACAGTGTATACCTAGTATGTTGTGATGAGCTTTGATGCACAAGCATCCCTATCATATCCTATGTTCAGTGAATTTCATTAGAAAACCTAATTACCGCACACATCTTGAACAGAAATGATCCATAAACATTTGCTTGTGGGGAAAAATAAACAGCAGGGTTTGAATCTCACCAAGGTCAACATCTGTAAGAAATTTGTATGTTCTCCCCCTGTTTGTTTAGGTTTACTCCAGGTACTCCATGTTCCCCCACCTCCCAAAAACAATAATCAATTGGGAAATTTTATGGAAAAGTTTTTTTGAGGTGATGGCCCTCAGGAAGCAACATTTCAAAAATTTTTATGGTGTTATGGGACATTTTTATATTATTTTTCTTCCAAAAACCCAAACTTCCGACACTGAGTAGCAAAATATTGTGAAACTTTGTTGTAAAACATCTGTTTGTGAAGTGATGCATGTTTGGCGGTTTAGTGGTGCCTTTCAATCAGGCGGTACTCATTTCCTGTGCTGTTTTAATGTGCCAGGATTAGGGGCTCCTTGGGAAGTGGTAAAGGCGGACTCTTTTTTTTTTTTTGGTTAAAATTTGGGGGCCTGCATGAAAGGCCCAAATTTCCGCCTAAAAACGGGATAGAAAGCCCATGATTTTTGAACCCTCTTAAGGGGTTTAAATCTGGGGATTCTAGCGCTTGGGCGGGCCCGTTGGGTTAGGTATACAAACCCTTTTAAAAGGGGGTTACCCGTTTAGCTGTAATGGCCCGAAAAAGTTTAAATATGAAGCTTGCTAGGTTCTATGGCCCGTCTAGAATGTATGAAAGGAGCTCGCCTGATTGGGCTGGAAAGGTCAGTTTCTGGCGCGCCCCCTTCTACATGCCCCCGTGTATAAAATCCTGACCCCAAAAAACTCCTGTCCCCAAAATAAAGTTTTTTCAGCTTCCCGAGCTCTGTTTGAAGGACTTTCCTTATCTGGATCGTTATCGCTTAAAATTTTTTTCATTTTATTGTGTATTATGTTCAGTGACATTTTGGGGCCCCGGAAACCCCCATGTTCCATGAGTTTTTAATATACAATTGGTCTT
The DNA here is from genome assembly GCA_025379985.1 of Phyllomedusa bahiana. Lineage (NCBI taxonomy): Eukaryota > Metazoa > Chordata > Amphibia > Anura > Hylidae > Phyllomedusa > Phyllomedusa bahiana. The sequence continues at coordinate 22,278 of JAODAL010047979.1, read as the reverse complement.
CCTAAAACCAATCACTACAGAGGGAAAATGTAGTAAAATTTTTGGTGACCTTTTATTTGGGGCAGATACGGTTTTAGTGGGGTGTTAAACGCAAATGTAATTACATCATGGCGTTTATGGTTCAGATTCTGTTCAGAAATTTTTTTCCTTTTAATTTTTTTCCTTCTTTTCCCCTTTTCTCAAAGGGGCATGCAGACTTTGCTGACCCGTTTGGTACTCCCCAATTTTTTTATTTACTTGTTTGTCTTGTTTTCTTTCCCTTTGTGTCTTTAATGTCTAGTGGGGGCTTTTTCTTTGGGGTGGAAGAAGTGAGAGCTCGGTTAATTTCCCAAAAAAAACAACCCTGGGGTATTTTTTTCTCAAATTTTTAAAAAATTACCTTCCTATGAAACATCTGAGTCCCCAGTCGAGTCTTTTTAATTTTTTAAAAAAAGGGGAAAAAAGAAAGGGGCTGAAAAAATGTGCAAAGCCCAACAGTTATTTTTGGGCATAAATATTTAAGGGTTGTCCCCCTTTTTGAAAAAACAAGAAAATAACCAAAAAACGACCAAACCCCCCCCCTTTTCAAACACCGCAATCCCCCCGCCCTGATACCCCCGAAGTCCTTGTGTTTGTTTTAAAGATGCCAATGATGTATGCCCTGGATTGAGATCCCTGCCTCGTGGTCACGTTTACTATGGCACCCTCTTGTATGCTTTTCGTACAGCGGCCCTAATGTCACTTTTTTACGGGATCAGGGTATTTTTGTACGGGGTTTTTAGTGTACATTCACATGGGTTGGATGGACAGAATAAAATCTGCATCCACAATCCACACCAACTAGTGTGGATTTTGTAGCAGATTTATTGTGGCTTTCTACTCATTGACTTCAATAGGACAAGGTAAGACCTACACTAAAAGCTGCAGCAGACCCGCCCCACCTGAAAGGGCCCTTATAGAAAACACCAAACCAACTGCTTCCCTTCATACTGTAAAGCCACAGTCTACTGAACATAGATCTACGACATCTCCTATATCCAAATGCAGGTAGCACCACTGTGTGAGGCTTTCGTGAAATGGACGGGTGTTCGCCCTTAAAGGTGATCACTGCCTCTATAAATCATAGATGAAACAACAATTGGAAGAAACCAGAACTCCGGAATTATGTCTGAATGATTTTTTTTTGTTTTATTTGTACATAATCACAGCAAAATATTTAGCTCATTTAACATTGCATTATAAGGTCATAACAGAATTATTCTGACCTCATGGTGGAATATAATCTATGCTAAGGGTATGTTCACACAACGTGTTGGATCCATTTTTTTATTCGTTTTTACCAGAAGAGAAATTGCATCCCAAAAAAGTATCCAAAAACGCAGCTGCAGATGCTTTTTTGGATGCGTTTTTCGGATCCGTTTTTCAATATATATACACAGGTTGAACTTTAGTAACCTAATGACCTGCATTTTCACTTAAGTAGTAGTGTAAGAGGAAGCCCAATAGAGGGCGCTTCCAGCATTTTACATGTTTCATATGAAGCCCAATAGAGGGGGCTTCCAGCATTTTACATGTTTCAGATGAAGCCCAATAGAGGGAGCTTCCAGCATTTTACATGTGTTTCAGAAGAAGCCCAATAGAGGTCGCTTCCAGCATTTTACATGTGTTTCAGATGAAGCCCAATAGAGGGCACTTCCAGCATTTTACATGTGTTTAATCTTATAAATCAATTTTTATATGTATTGAATTATATAAAAGCAGTCTTTTAGTATAGAATGGGTGTTTATAGAAATTATAGAAGTTTTTACTAATAAATTTATTACGCTTTTAGATAAATAGTTTATTATAGAATGTTGAGTGGTTTTAGTATTAGGCCGATTTAGCGTATTACACTTCAAATTTTAATCTAATGCGTTTTTCGGATGCGCTTTTCATATCAAAAGCGCATCCACAACGTACCCAAAAGTATGTTGCGCTTTTGGATCCGTTTTTTGGGCTCCAAAAGCGCACCCCATTGTGTCCTATGGGGATTTCACTTGACATATCAATTCCTAAAATGGATCCAAAAAACGCATTGAAAAGACGCATGTAAACACGCATCAATGATCACTTGTCTGAAAGGAGATGCGTGTTTTACACTGAAACCAATGTAAATCACACTGCACATTGTTAGATACGTTTTTTGGATCCGTTTTGGGTCCGGAAACCGGATCAAAAAACTAATCTGAAAAACGTCATGTGAACATCCCCTAACACATGAGCTACATATTTTGCTGCAGTTAAGAACAAATAAAGAATAAACAAAGAAAGAAAAGATTCATTCAAACATAATTCCGGAGTTCTGGTATGTGGTTTCTTTCACTTTCTTTTTAATCTGTGACATCTCCTAACATGTTTGTTTTAGTAAATACTTGGCTCCCTGTGAGGGTACACCCACACGGCCTAGACAGAATACTGGTCGGATTCTGTGTTAAGAATCCGGACGGTATTTGGTCATCTTTTGCACGGTTTTTGGGAATGGTTCTGTCCGTGGTTTGCGGATTCTCCTGTCCCCCTCAACCACGGAAATGCACATCTTCTGCCTGAAAACCAGGCGTAATATTGCACAGGTTCTGAGTTTTTTGGACGGGTGGCGGTGTAAAACGTCCGGCTGAACATTCGTTCAGTGTGGTCTACTGAACGGACTTTCTATTAAAGTCTATGTGGATGGTTGATGGTCGGTTTTCAGACGTTTTTCAAATCCGTCTGAAATCTATCTGAAAACCTGGCCGTGTGGACGGACCCTGAATAAACAACCCTGGAGAATCTTTCCTTATACCGCTGTGTTGTGCTGTTTCTCTATTACTCCTTCGAGAAATGTATGACTGAATCTGTCAGGTGGGTGTTACCATTCCAGTTCTCCCAGCTCCGTCCCTGCGTCTGGCTGCTCACCTATCCACGTTCCCGATTTCTCTGCTTCCCGACGCGCGTCCCCACTCCCTAGGATGCATACGTGTGCCGGCTTTGTTAAATTTAAAGGGCCAGCGCGCCGGTGATTTGGGATCACCGGACTCTGACCCTATTTAACCCTGCCCCTTCCTGTCGTTTCTTGCCGGATCGATAGTGCCTTGCTGCTTAGAGGGAAAGCGTTTCATTGTGTTCCATTGCTATTCCGTATACCATACCTCCATCCCTCGACCACGAACCTTGCCTGTCCCTGACTACAAACCAGCCTAGCGATTTTGTACCACGCCACACCTCGGCCGCCACTGCAGGCAAGTCGTGCCAGGGATAGCGACCTGGGGGTTCGCTTGCTGCAGCAAGTCCAACCCGCTTTGTGACGGGCTCTGGTGAAAACCAGCGGCCCCTTAGGCTATGTGCACACGGCTTATTTCGGGGCGTATTTACGGACGTATTTACGCCCGCAAATACGTCCTGAAATATGTGTCAAATAGGCGTCACAAAGTGTGGCGCGTATTTTGCGTCGTAAACACATTCCCCATTCTTTACTAGGGGATAATACGTTGCAAATACGTCTCAATAATTGACAGGGGACTTAATTTTACGATCGTATTGACGGCGCTTCGTGTGAACGATGAGGCGTATTTTACATTGGAATTAATTGTAATCTAATTGTTCATTATTTTAGGCGTATTTCGGGACGTATTTGCGGGCGTAAATACATCCGTAAATACGCCCGAAATAAGCCGTGTGAACATAGCCTTAGACTCCACTCCCTGGTGCAGCTAACACCATCGCCTGCAGTGCTACAGCGGATCCACTATTCCAGCCGTTACAACAGGTATAGAAAAGAAAAGCGTCTGCAGAGCTGGACCATCCCTTTAATGACAAAACAAAATAAGTTCTCCATTACTGCTGCTAAATTTGGAAAAAAAAGATTGCAGATCTGTAAGAAAACACAGTTTGTCCACCTACACACGTATCTTCGACCCTTAAGTGTTCAAAGCATTACAGAAATGAAAAGAGGAAATCGAGTAAAACACTTCTCCAGTCTATGGTTCCACTAACTACTTTGGTTTCCTGTTGCGGTGCTGATTATTCAGTCATAGTTAATATGTTTTACACCTCTGTTGTGTGCTTAAACCCATGCAAATTGGTTACTTTTAAGCTTCAAATATTATAACTCACTGAGAAAATGTATGCCTAAATAATTGAGAAGTGCTATGTATACCTAAATAGCAATTATATGAAAATCCCTTAACTGGAAACAGATTATATGAGAACAAATAGTGTGAAATGTTACATAAAAAAGCCACATATAAATACGATTACTTTTCTGAAAACCATACTTACAACTTTAGCAAGGATTAGTCATTTTTTGGTTATATCTCAGCACAAAAGATACTTTTAAAGGGGTTTGTAGACAAAGGGCTTTTAGTCTGATTGGTGGAGGCCTGGACAATGTGAGTGCTTTGTCCACTCTCCACTTAAAGCGGTTGTCTCACTACATCAGTTCATCTTACCTCAGTCCTGTTTTTTCAGTTTCCATTTTTAATTCAGGGCTGTGTTTACTGGCTTTTATTGGCTACTACTGGCCTGCAGTGATGAAGCTGCTGATGACGCCAGGTCTGTAGCTATAGCAACCAGCTCTGGCAGCCTATCAGGAAAGATAGCACTCATGCTCCCCTCCAATCCATCCTTAACTCTGCCGCCCGTCTCATTCACCTCTCTCCTCGCTACTCCTCTGCATCTCCCTTCTGCCAATCCCTACACTCAGGGCCGTTCCTAGGAGCGGGCAGGGCGGGCGGTCGCCCGGGGCGCCGAGGCTCCGCTCACCCGAGGGGGGTGCCGCGGCCGCCCTGCCCGCCCGGAGGAGCGCCCCTGACTCTGTGCGACTGTTTTATAACAGCCGCGCAGAGCCAGCAGCTGCAGGGCGGAGGCGGGACGGATCGTTCCCGTCCTGACTCCTCCCCTGTATCAGCGTTGCTGGGGGCGCACAGCTCTCACCGCGCCCCCTGTGACGCTGGGTCTCCTCGGCTGGCAGCTCTGTCGCCGAGGAGATCCCTGGGAGCTGCGTGAGCGGTAACGTGTGATGTACTCACGCTGTTACACCGCTCTGCGCTCCATGTGAGCAGCTCAGGAACGCCGGACGAGGTGGAGTACTTTTGTTATTTTCATAATTACTTACAGGGGGCACATGCACAAGGGGGCACATGGCTACAAATGGGAATCCTTGCTACAAGGGGGGCATCCTGGCTACAAGGGGGGCATCCTGGCTACAAGGGGGAATCCTTGCTACAAGGGGGGCACACTGGCTACAAGGGGGGCACACTGGCTACAAGAGGGCCACACTGGCAACAAGGGGGGCACACTAGCTACAAGAGGGGGCACACTGGCTACAAGGGGGGACACATGGCTACAATGGGGGCATCCTGGCTACAATGGGGGCATCCTGGCTACAGGGGGGCACACTGGCTACAGGGGGGGCACACTGGCTACAAGGGGGGCACACTGGCTACAATTGGGGCACACTGGCTACAAGGGGGCATCCTGGCTACAATGGGGGCATCCTGGCTACAATGGGGGCATCAGTGGCTACAATGGGGGGCATCACTGGCTACAATGGGGGCATCCTGGCTACAAGGGGGGCACACTGGCTACAAGGGGGGGCACACTGGCTACAAGGGGGGACCATTGATCTGCCTTGGCCAGAGGGAGGAGGGGGAGGGGTCGACTGCTCTGTGCACGGGATGCTTCAAGCTGAATGAAGTAAGTCACACTGACCCTATGTTTTGCAGTGCTTCACTAGCAGCCCGGACCCCCTCTGACAGCACAGCTGATTGTGATGGTAGGGAGAGCAGGCCTGCGGTCTGTTCTCCCTTCCATTAGTGTGGAGCAAGGGGGCGGAGCCTGCCGGCGGTGGGCCCCCCCCTTGCTTCACATTCTGGCCGGGCCCCATACACCTGTAGTGCCTGTACCACCCTATTGGCAGCCCTGCATGGGCAGCTTGCATGTCTGGAAAGGCACCATTAATGCAGAGAGCTATGTTCAGGATCTAGAACCACATATGCTCCCATGTAGACGTCATCTCTTTCAGGGAAGACCCTGCATTTTTCAACAAGATAATACCAGACCACATTCTGCAGCAATCACAACATCATGGCTACCTAGGAGAAGGATCCGGGGACTGAAATGGCCGCCTGCAGTCCAGAGCGTTCACCTATAGAGAACATTTGGCGCCTCATAAAGAGGAAGGTGAGACATAGAAGGCCCATCACGATTGAACAGTTGGAGGCGTGGATTAGACATTAATTGGATAGCATTCCTTTTCCTAAACTTGAGAAACTGGTTTCCTCTGTCCCCAGACGTCTGTTGACTGTTGTAAGAAGAAGGGGGGATGCCACACAGTGGTAAAAATGGCATGGTCCCAACTTTTTGGGGATTTGTTGACGCCATGAAATGTTGAAACAACATATTTTTCACTTAAAATGATACATTCAGTTTAAACTTTTGATGTGTGATTTGTGTTCTATTCTGAATATAATATTACATGTTGGCACCTCCACATCATTGCATTCAGTTTTTATTCACAATTTGTTTAGTGTCCCAACTTTTTGGGAATTGAGGTTGTATATACCATTCTCTATAATCCTACCATTGCCCATGACCATTTAGCTATTCTGTTTTTCTTCTGATTTGTCTTATATAAAACCTCTATTATTACTGAGGACATAATGTATCGATAAACAAGTAGACAGATATAACGCAGCTAATTAAACCATACTGCTATAACTAAAATGTGAACATATGGTGGTAGAATTCATTTAGAAAAAAACATTTGACTTTTTGGTATAAAATGAAGCATCATAGCATAACTGCAATACGTACATACCTAACAAATGAACAAATTTCATGAAATGATCGACAGCACACATGTTCTAGTCACATCGAACTTAATATTTTTTCACTTTTCAGTGTACATAAAGAAAATTAGATTTATAAAATGGAAATTTGACATCTTGATTAGCATATTCTCATTCCCAAAAGTCTTAAAGGAAGAAATAAGTCTAAATCTACTACGTTACTATACTGAGAAAATAATGATTTCTAGTCTTCTAGTCACATCTCATCAAAATGTGTTTCCTCTTTAAAATATTTTTTTTCCACTTAGCCTGGTTTCACGTTTTAGTGTTTTATGCCTTCAGTGGGAGGTACATGTTGATAGGACTCCCAACGTATCTCTGATTGAAGACTACCAAGAATTCCACTGACAGACCAAATGTATGTAGGAGGACTGTGAGCTGTATTACCCCAGCCGAGGACAAGATGACAACTGGTTGGCTTCCCCTGGAGAAGCTTTGATGATGTAACTCTTCATATCTGGACAGTTACATCATCAGGGCTTCACTTAGGGCGACATGTATGAATCCTGGTCCTGACAGGCCAGTACTAAATAGCTTTAAGGCAGTGTAGAATGCGGCAGGATGTATGACCTGTTCTTCTGCAGGTCATACATACAGGTGCAGTGTAGAGCCAATACCACAAGTCTGGCACAGGCACCACCTTTACCCTGGTCTGGCTGTTCTTCTGCAGGTCATACATACAGGCGCAGTATAGAGCCAATACACAAGTCTGGCTCAGGCACCACCTTTACCCTGGTCTGGCTGTTCTTCTGCAGATCATACATACAGTGCAGTGTAGAGCAATACACAAGTCTGGCTCAGGCACCACCTTTACCCTGGTCTGGCTGTTCTTCTGCAGGTCATACATACAGGCGCAGTATAGTGCCAATACGACAAGTCTGGCTCAGGCACCACCTTTACCCTGGTCTGGCTGTTCTTCTGCAGATCATACATACAGGGCAGTGTAGAGCCAATACCACAAGTCTGGCTCAGGCACCACCTTTACCCTGGTCTGGCTGTTCTTCTGCAGGTCATACATCCTGGGCAGTGTAGATCCAATACGACAAGTCAGGCTCAGGCACCACCTTTACCCTGGTCTGGCTGTTCTTCTGCAGGTCATACATACAGGGCAGTGTAGAGCCAATACCACAACTCATGCTCAGGCAGATCACCTTTACCCTGGTCTGGCTGTTCTAACTGTTCTATGCCAAAATTTGATGTTAAGGAATTATAAATGTGTCTATTTCTATGAATGTGGTGCGACACCCCCAGAACACCCCTCATCTTTGGTGCAATAAAAAGTGTCTTTGGCGCATTAAAAATGGACTTATCGTGCCAAAGTTTGGAGTGCGCCTGTTTATACATTCTTTTTGGCTCAAAGTACAGCAGAAAACTGGCGCAGCCCTGTTCATACATGTCGCCCTTAGTAGTTCTCTTCCTCTCTGGAGCAACCATACCACTGAAGCAACTTAACAGCAAAAGACTTACCAACCTGATAATGAGAAGAAGAAGTTCCCTTCTTCTCTGCCTCTGGAAGCTCTAGCAAAACCTCTTCCAGTGACGTCACTGGCGCTTCCTGAGGTATCTGTTAAAAATATGTCAGAGACAGATGCCATTCATGCTATATATATATATATATATATATACACACACTACTCACAAAAAGTTAGGGATATTTGGCTTTGGTTGAAATTTCAGGATGAACATAACATTTCTTGAATTTTTTTTTAATGAATTTAGTGAGATCATCTCTTAAATAGAACCTGTCACATAGGTTATGCCCCCCTTGCTGAGGGCAGCACAAGCTAGTGACAGACCTGCTGTTTCCAGCGCCGTGTCTCTTATTCTGTAAGATGCTGTCGTTTTAGAGCATTTAATGCTCAAATCTGCAGGTTTCAGCCAGAAGAGTCATTCGAAGAGTCATTCAGACAGTCAGTTTTTTTCAGACACCGCCTACCGCCGCGGGGCTAGCCTTTGATGGGCGGAGCTAACACCTGCTCATGAATAAAACTTGAGGGGTGAATGCTCTAAAACTGCTGCATCTTACAGAATAAGGGGCACAGTGCTGGGACCAGCAGGTCTGTCACTAGCTTGTGCTGCCCTCAGCAAGGAGGGCATAAACTATGTGACAGGGTCACTTTAACTTTAAAACACGCATGTCCAACTGTTCAATGTTTCAGTACTTTTTGCACAACTTGCTGATCTCTAACAATGATATTAATGGGGAAATTCACAACAGGTGTTTGATCCCTAAATCGCCCAGAAACTTTACAGGATCAATTTGAACTGGGATTTAAACCGTCCTCCTTATCATGCTGTTAACATTTTGACATCATAAGACCAAGACAACACTTTACACTTGATCAACCGTACCTCAAGCAATGCTTCAAGCAGGATGCTCTCAGACGGAAGTGGCCACTGAGCTTAGAGTGCCACAGAGTGTCATCAGCAGGTTGCAGAAGAGATACAGAGAGACTGAAAGAGTCACAAAATGCAAAGAAGTAGACGTCGTTTGGCTCCATCTCACACTGATGAGCTTCATTGTAAACAATGCCCTGCGGAACAGGATGATGAATGCCACCCAACTCCAGGCACGTTTAAAGGAGGTAAGAGGTACACAAATGTCACCTCAGACCATTCATAACCATTTACATCAGCTTGGTCTGCATGCTAGATGACCGGCAAGGCTACCCGACCGATACCTGACCTGGCTGATGCATAGCACTCTCTTTGACATCTCCAGCATCATTGGCGGCAATCACTGAACAGCACTGAGGACCCTGAGGTCCCTTGTTCAGCAAAGATGCTCCCTGGTCTATGCAAGACAATGTCTGGTGATGTGATCAGGTTGTCCAGCACGCAGACCATGCTAATGACACGTAGTTGCCTATCACCTCCCTTAAACGTGCCTGGAGCTGTGTGGCATTCATCATCTGGTTCCACAGGGCATTGTTTACAATGAAGCGGTCATCAGAGTGTGATGTAGCCAAAGGACATCCACTTATTTGCCTTTCTGTGACTCTTCCAGTCTCTCTGTATCTCTCCTGCAACTGACTGATGACACTCTAAGCTCAATGGCCACTTCCACCTGAGAGTATCCTGCTTGAAGCCTCGCAATGGCGAGGTACTGTTAATCAATTATAAGGTGTTATCTTGGTTTCATGATGTCACAATGTGAACAGCATGATGAGGAGGACTGTTTACATCCCAATTCAAATTGATTCCCCAAATGTATTGGGCGATTCAGAGATCAAACACCTATTTTGCATTTTGACATTAAGCTCCTTGCAAGAGAACAGCAAGTTGTTGAAACACTGAGTTCAAGACATTTCATGTTCATCCTGGAATTTTACCAAAAAGCCAAATATCCCTAACTGTTAGTGAATAGTGCATGTGTGTGTGTGTGTATATATATATATATATTCACACACACTTGAAAAAAGAACTGTCACTCACTTACTGTGTAAGTGGGCTCTGTACATTTTACATGGGTGTCCACTTTAATCCTATCATTACCCATGACCAATTAGCTTGTCTGTTTTTCCTCTGATTAGTCTTACATAAAACCTCAATTATTGCTGAGGACATAATGTACTGAACAACGAGGAGACAGAGATAACACAGCTAATTAAACCATACTGCTGTAACTAAAATGTGAACATATGGCGGTATACTTCATTAAAAAAAAAATATTCGACATTTTGGTATACACTGAAGAACCAATCTGATGATGAGGAGAAGTTCCCTTCTTCTTTGCCTCTGGAAGCTCCAGCAAAAACTGTCTCAGTGATGTCACTGGAGCTTCCTGAGGTATTATGTAGGAGACAGATGCCATACTTTGGCATCCATCACCCTCTTGCTTACATGGTATCTGTTTAACAAATATGTTTTTTTACAGAAGCTGGTTGGATGGCATAGTATAGCCTAGTACACTAAACCATCTTCTTTTTTTGCCAGATACTAGGCAGGCAATAGAGGCGCTTTTGGCCTCTGTTTGGCTAATGTTGCCTATGAAAATATTCAGCTTTCCCAATGCATAGGCGATTTGTAGGGTAAAAATGTGATCTAAAAGGAGCCCAACCTACAAAAATGGAAGACCTCAATTCCCACTATTGGTAAAGACTAATACCTATAAATTTCATTAAACAGTTCATTATTTAAAGGGATTCTCCATTTTATACTCTCTACTACTCAGTCAGTAGTGAAGAGGAATCAAAAAATGGTTTGGCCTCCACCTAGCCACAATCTCAGCATTATGAAGCCAGTCTGGGGTAAGGCCTCAAGCATGCATCCAAATTACTACTTTGGGAAGAGTCATGATAGGGCTCTTCTAGAAGTATACAAGGCCTCTTCTGTAATGTTAGATATTTCTACTTTCACATAAGGGCTTAGGGAGGTTTGTCCGTCAGATTCCACACTGATAAATCTGGACATTCTTCATTAGACTCCAGGGGCCACATGTATGAAACTGTTTAGGTCTAAAACACACTTTTTTGCCCATAGGTTACTATGGGCAAAAGAGTGAGTTTTAGACCTAAACAGGTTCATACATGTGGCACAGAAGCATTCTCCCTGTAGAGATATATTTCCATACAAGGGAGCCATACAACTTCCATGTACTACCATTCAGGTATTGGGCACAAGTGTTATCCTTTACTCAGATATTTCGTAATATTGGTATCATTAGCTTTGAAAACATTTTGTTTGTGTCTTTCTGTATAAACTGTAATTTCTTTGTTTTCTTGTACATATTCTGTCAGACACTGCATGCCAATGAAAATGAAGAATACAAAGGCTAGGTAAGAGCATTGTCTGGGCTACAAATGTTTTTTACAGAAAAGCTCTGGGTTCATTTTTATATTTAGTCAAATAAATCTATTTTTAACGTCATCATTTCAAAAAAAAAATTTTTTTTGAGGTGTGGATGAATTAAAAAAAAAAATCCAATTTTTTATTTAGGTTCCATTCATACAGTGTTCACCTTGTAATACCAATATTTAGAACAATTACAATGATACTAAGGGCGACATGTATGTATTTTGGTGCCCAGGCGCCATTTTTTGCGCACACTTGTAGCGTAGAATGCGCCTGAATCTATGAACCTGTTCTACTGCGGGTCATAGATTTAGCACTTTCTAGATACTAAGCACCACTTTTAAAGTGCTCTACCTGTTCCAGCAGTAGTGCGCCTGGATTTGCCGTACTAAAGATATAAATATAAATATTTGGTGTGACCACCTTTTGCCTTCGGAGTCCTAGAAATACTGATAAATCCCCACTGAGCCTTGATCTCAACATCATCCAATCTGTCTGGGATTACATGATAAAACAGAAAGATCTGAGGAAGCTACATCCACAGAAGTTCTGTGGTTATTTCCCCAAGAGGTCTGGAACAACCTCCCTGCCGAGTACCTTTATAAACTGTCTTCAAGTGTCCTTACAAGAACTGATGCTGTTTTGAAGGCAAAAAAATGGCACACAAAATATTGACTTGATATCTCTATTGTTAATTCATTCTGCATTTTGAAAATTGATAAAAAATAATCTATTAACACTTCTATTTTTGAAACCATTCTTACTTTGTAGCATTTCTTCCTTCCCTGCCTAAAACCTTTCCATACTACTGTACTTTATTTTTTATCAGGCCTGGCTGTCATGACAATCCATCAGCACTCCAGGAGGAGTGACGGGCCGACAACAGCACCCCTTCCTCTACCTGCTTACATGCTATGGTCACCATTGACCCCGAGATCTAAGGGGTAAACTGCCAGGACTGGAGTTGCTGCTGTTGCAGGAGCACAGCTGTGTATATGAACTACACTCCTGTGCCTCATCTCATAAGTAACAATGCCAGTACCCACACGATCATAATATTGTGACGTATATATCCATCACAAAGTATTACAAATCCCAGCCTGTGACGGATATACATTGTATGTAAATGGATTAACACCAATAATCTTTATTTCTATAGCGCCAACATATTCCGCAGCACTTTACAAATTCAAGGGTAAACATACAGTCATTACACATTAAAAGTACTTACAGATGAGACACAAGGTGTGAGGGCCCTGCTCGTGAGAGCTTACAATCTATTAGGGTGTATGGGTGAAACATACGGTAAGAAGTGCCAAGTTTACAATGGTCCGGCCATGTTTCATAAATAGGGGGTGGTTTACATGAAAAATGGATGAACCTGCCACCCAGACTGTACATATATACAGATAAGTGCCTGTGAGTGCCCAAGTGCAGGGAGTGACAGATGTGTGTGATAGCAGTTAGGGATCTTGGTGGGCCAGACCGAGAAGATGTATTTTCAGGGCCCTCTTAAAACTGTGAGGGTTGTGAATGTGCCTGATCGCCCGCGGTAGCATATTCCAGAGAATTGGTGCCGCACGTGTGAAATCTTGTAGGCGGGCATGGGAGGTTCGGATGATTGAGGAATGTAGTCTGATATCATCAGCAGAGCGGAGAGCACGGGTAGGGCGGTAGACAGAGACTAGGAAGGAGATGTAGGGAGGAGCAGCGCTGTGGAGAGCTTTATGGGTGAGAGTGCTGAGTTTATACTGTATCCTGTACTGGATGGGCAACCAGTGCAGTGACTGACACAGGGTAGAGGCATCAGTATAGCGGCTGGAGAGAAAGACAAGCCTGGCTGCTGCATTCTGGACAGATTGGAGAGGGGAGAGTTTGCAGAGAGGGAGACCGATAAGCAAGGAGTTGCAGTAGTCAAGACGAGAAAGAATAAGAGCAGTAATGAGAGTTTGAGTCGTTTCCACAGTGAGAAATGGACGGATTTTGGAGATATTCTTGAGGTGCAGGTGACAGGAGCGGGCAAGGGATTGGATATATGGGGAGAAGGTCATAATAACAAGACATAACTAGACATAATAACAACTCCAGCCCATTTTACTGGGCTGTGCAGGAGAAGTGATCCTTTTGTCTGATTTCGGAACAAAAGCAGAATTTAGTAGATATCACTTTAATTAAATTTAATCAAACATGACTCCAAAATAATAAAATCTTGATGTACATGAAATAAATTGGTCTTAGTGCCAGGTGGCATTGGGAAAAGCTTAGATTTATTTTAGTCACAATGGAAATAATCAGGTAAAAACACTACCCTAAAACAACAGGCTTTATAATAATTGAAATGGCCCTATGGGTAGTGCCAATCTAATATGTGGCGTACATGCTTTGGGCGCGCAGAGCAGGTAGTCTATAAGGCGCAGGTACAGATCCGGAAGTAATGCCAGAAACTTTCAAGTTGGCTTGTAAATGAAACGTTTTACTCATCACCTTGTAATAAGTTTTTAATCATTTTCCCAGAATTTTATTTTTATTTGGAACAATCCTTTTTGATTTAATTTTCAGACGTATAAAAATTGTGCATGTCAAGCACTGCGTTCTGTCACTGTGCTCCTGACCCCCTGCCAGGTGATGATCAGACTCTACCCTCAGGAGCAGTCAGTCTTGTACAATCACTACCTAAAGACTAATATAACAAAACAACAAAAAGTACACATCACCGATATGACAGCGGGAATGACCTTGGTGGAAAGCCAAGCAGACAGAAGAGATTTTGTTTCTAAAAGACTGGGCAGTTATGTAACTGGAAAAAGGTCTCCTTATTTCCCAAGCCTAGTGATCCATGGCAAGCGATGCCTCCAGGCTGATGAGCAATATTTAATCAGATCACTTATTAATTTCCAGCCATGTCTTTTGATATATAAATTAACCTTACTAAATAGAAAATGGTCAGGTAGCCAAGCAACAGTGATAAGATGCCTTACACAGACAGTGAATGGCACAGTTGCCAACATTCTGGAAACATTTCCAGGAACACAGAGCGCTGGAAGCTGGAGGGCATGCAGCTAATATGGGTGGCCAATGTAGCGCAACACACAGCATTTTTCCATTATATGGGTACATCTATGAAAGGCTGCTGTTTAACAGAATACATGGTTACGTGGGGAAAACATGGGACAGAGATGGAGAAGTCTGGGTCTTTATTGAGAAATCTGTTTAAACAAATGATAAAAAGTCCCAATTTTCTTACGTGTGTTAAAGGGTTTTTAAAATCACAATGGTTAGAATTTAACATACAGGGAAAGATAAATACCAAATACACCAAATATTACCAAATACATTGTTGTGTTGATTTTCCTTTGTTCAAGAGATTTTATCTACTGCTAGTGTACACAAGTTTCTCTAACTTACTGACCACCTCTCTCTGCTTATTTATATCTCTCATTGCTCCAAGCTACTGCCAGTCAGTCAGTCCAACCAAGGTGAGTCACTCCCTGCTAAATCTTATCTCTAGCACAAAAGTTGTTTTTTACCTAAGTTAAAGCTTTAAAGGGGTTGTCTCACTACATTGATTCATCTTATCTCAGTCCTGTTTTCTTGGTTTCACTTTGAATTCAGGGGCGTGTTTACTGGCTTCTACTAGAATCCAGGTCTGTAGCTATAGCGACCAGCACTGGCAGCCTATCAGGAGTACTCAAAGAGGTCTGTAGCTATAGCGACCTGAAGAGCTGATGCAGCCCATACAAGAGGGGATATCTATGAATAGTTAGGACACTGTTAATGGACACATATTGTAAAGTGACTTGTTTTTGCAAGATCTTTCACATAAAAAGCAATCCTTGTAGTGAGACAACCCCTTTAAGCCTTAGAGCTCTGTAGCTTTGTACACTGCTATTTACAAACCTCCAGCAATCATGTCAGAGCTGATATGCCAATCCCTACTATAGAACCACCCACAGCCTGACCAGGAGGTGTGACTTTGAAGCTGCCCGTGGCTCTGGAGAAAATCATGGTGAGACATCCCCTTTAGAGGTGAAGGCCATGGGTTCTTTGGACTGCATTCCTCAGCACAGCCACGTACCAAGTCACATACTTAACCCAGTGGATCCACCACCCATCATCAGGTAGGCAATGACAGGCTGCACTTGTGAATGGGGTAAGGCTCATTATCCCTTACTTATGTGATTTTTGCTTATATGACTTTTTTCTTTTTAAAGCTGCAGGCCCCAAAGAGCTGATTCCTTTAATGGAAGTCAGTGCAGTTGGACCATATAGGATGCCTCATTAGCCGGCTTATAGTATGTGAACAAAACAGGCCAAAGCACAATGACTGTGGATAGAGACTGAGCAATAGGGCATTGGAGGTGCAGGCTGGTCTAGGGGATGTGGCAGTGGGGCAGGGAGAAAGAACAAAGGTTCTAGAGCAGTGGTCTCAAACTGCGGCCAGTTGGTCCAGGGTTTGTTGCTGAGAAGAAGTCTGTGAGTGATAAGCAAAAGTCTGGGACCCACTTCAGAGCAGTTTATGGACTATAGAAGCTGCATTACTACGTTAGATAGACCAGTTGTAGTAAGAGCATACATGCCAACTCTCCCGTTTTTGGCGGGGGGGTCCCGCTATTTGGGGTCCCCCCCCCCGCCCTCCCGGGGGAGTTGGCATTTCTCCCGCCGCCAGCGGGGTCCTTTAAATGGCCGCGGCGCCGGGGTAGCGCTGGTGCGCTACCCCGGCGCCGCGGTCCGTTCCCACGGGCGGGTGAAGCGGGCGCAGGGTCCGCTCACCCGCCCGCGGTCTCACTGTGCGGGGAGGAGGCAGGAGCGAGCGCTCCCTCCTCCCCCTGTATGTCCGGCGCCTGTGCGCGCCGTGCATACAGGTCAGCGGCGCAGGGGAAATGACGCGCGGCTGCTCTCATTCCCCCTGCGTCGCTGGGAGATCGGGCAGGAGCCTGGCCGGAGCTGCAGGAGCCTGGTCAGGTAAGTGGAATTTATTATTTTATTTCTATTAACTACATGGGGGGCTCTGCCTGGCTACAATGGGGGGGGGTCTACCTGGCTGGCTACAATGGGGGCAACTACCTGGCTGGCTACAATGGGGGCAACTACCTGGCTGGCTACAATGGGGGCAATACCTTGCTGGCTACAATGTCGGCAACTACCTGGCTGGCTACAATGGGGGCAATACCTGGCTGGCTACAATGGGGGCAATACCTGGCTGGCTACAATGGGGTCAACTACCTGGCTGGCTACAATGGGGGCAATACCTGGCGGGCTACAAAAGGGGCAACTACCTAGCTGGCTACACTGGGGGCAACTACCTGGCTGGCTACAATGGGGGCACTACCTACCTGGCTACTAAAGGGGGCACTACCTGGCTGGCTACTAAAGGGGGCACTACCTACCTGGCTGACTACTGAATGGGGCAACTACCTGGCTGGCTACTAAAGGGGGCACTACCTACCTGGCTGGCTACTAAAGGGGGCACTACCTACCTGACTACTAAAGGGGGCACTACCTACCTGACTACTAAAGGGGGCAACTACCTGACTATTAAAGGGGGCACTACCTGGCTACAAAGGGGGCAACTACCTGGCTAACAAAGGGGGGCATCTACCTAGCTACAGACGGGGCATCTACCTTGCTACAAGGGGGCATCTACCTGCCTGTAAGGGGTACTCCCTGGTTCTGGGGGGCTACTACCTGGCTATAAGGGCATCTACCTGGCTTTCTTCCAAAGCCATTATGTAGTTAGGCGGAGTGGGTGTGGCTTTTTGAAGGGGCGTGACACACAAAAAGATGGGCGTGCCCATGCAAATTTTTGCTGCGACGTGCCACGCGCGCCGCACTCTTTGATCTCCTGCTTTTCCATTTTCAAAAGTTGGCAACTATGAGTAAGAGGCTAGCAACAGACCTCTTTATTCAAGTCCAGTGAAGCAAATGGCCATAAGGTTGACATCAGGACAATAATCGCTGTCAGGGGCCTGGATCAAATTGTTAAAAAAAAAGAGGCCCATATAAGCTTCCCCCTGCCTACCTCAGCTGCGTTCATCATGATTAAAGGGGGGCATGGTGAGGATCATATCGAATCTCAGGGAGTATGATATGTTGCAAAAGAGGAACTGGATAATGGGCAGGGAAGCCCAGATGCTTTGGGTGTATGAAATTTTTGATGGCAGCCTTAAGTGGGCACCTGAAATTCAGAGAGATGAACAGTCTATTGCTACATAAGTGTTAGTGAGTAAACCCTTCTTCTGCTAACAAAATCAATGGTCACTGCAAGATGCAGTTTACTCATGTAGGGTTTTTACTACTGTTTCCAATTAAAGGAGTTTTCCTATGACAGGTGATAAATCGAGCATCCCCAACGATCACTAAAAAGGGGGCCCAGAATCACACATTGTTCCTCATCGCACTAATAGGGCATGTTCACACAGCGGTTTTTTTGGCCGTAATCTAGCGCGTTAAACGCGCTTGAATATGGCCCAAAATCAGCCTCAGACAATCTTCAATTCTTCTGTCATGAAATAAAATTTTAAATACACCTCATCGTTCACATGAAGCGTATTTCACAAGCGTAATTGCGAGATGTTTTTCAGACGCTATTAAGGAAGTAAAGATAAGTGACGAGTCAATTCTTGAGTGTCTACCTGAGTAAAATCACCACAGGAAACAGAGGGGGGTAGGATTTTTCTAAATACGTTTCAAAATAGGCTTCAAAATATGCCTCTAATCAGACATTTTTTGAAGCAGATTCTGAAGAGTAAATTTACTCTTGAATATACATTGTGTGAACATGCCCATAGAGTGAGATAGTGTTTGAACAGAGCAACAGACAAATATTTGCACTGCTGCTCTAAACTCGACTATTTTCGTCAGTCCCATAGAATTTTAAAAAAGTGGCAGTGTGTATAGTTAACTCAGGGCCCCCATTTTATTCATTGGTAGGAGCCCTATGATGAGACCCTCAGCGATCAGATATTCATAACCTACCCTGTAAATAGGATATTAATGTCTAATATGGGAAAACACCTTTAGGTTAAATTTTCCTTTAAGAGATGGTACATGATCAGAGCCGTCTTTTCAGCATTATAGGCCCCTGGGCACGGCACTGCGGTGGGCCCTGCCCAAATACATGACATCACACTAGGTCATGCCTCTAGTCACCCCCAAGCTCACCCATATTATCATGCCATTTATGTCTGGACACCTGCAGTCTCCATGACTAACTGGCAGGGCAGGGAGCCGTCGGCTCCCTTCTCCACAATGTTTTTTAACTGTTTGCACATCCTAAAAACACACAAACCGTTAAATACCAAGGGATACAGAGTATGTTTCTTGTATTCCTGGGACATACATACACCACCTGGGGCCCCTATACCTGTGGGGCCCCCAGGCAACTGCCTAGTGTGCCCAATGGAAAAGATGGCCCTGTACACTATATGGTACATTATATGGTACCATTAAAAAATACAACTTACCCTGCAAAGAACAAATTTCATAAATCTATGTTGACATTAAAAAAGTCATGGCTCTTGGAAGGCAGGGATTAAAAAACTAACAATGCCAAAGCCCAAAAATGCTGCATTGACAATAGGTTAAACTAGTTATAAGAAGAAAATACTTATAAAATATGGAAACATTGACACATAAGCCCTTTTTACCAGCCAACAGGTCTAACTAAGAGCAGAATTCAAAATGACATGAATGTGGTTTACTTTGACCCCTTATTCAGCACTGTGACAGCGGTGAGGACAATTTAACCACTGGTTTAGCATTGCTAAGTGTCCTGCCCAGTCCCTTTAACATACCACACAGGACGAAAACAACATTTATGTTTTATTTTGTGGTAGCACAAGGATGCAGATATACAAAATCACCATATCAAGAAAATCAAAGCTACCGTGACTAGAATTCAGCTGTGGTCAATGTTCATATCTATCATTTTCCTTAAAGGGATTCTACACTTTGGACAATTCCTACTTGTTAGAAGAGTCTCTTGAAAATAAGCTGATCATAATGTGTTCCCTTGTTTGGCCACTCAGCGTTTAGCTGTAATCCGTGAGAAAACTTGGCAGTAAGTCTTCAATTTTCCTGCAGCGCCATCACAGGGAAAGTAAAGCATTACACAATGCCTATTCAAATCGGTGGGTTGTCTGTGTGATGTAGGACAGGAGAGGTCCTCCAGAGAAAGAGTCATCTAAGAGATGAGGGTCCTGAACTCGGACCCCCCCTCTCCTATTAACTTCGAACCTATTAGGGTATATAGAAAAGGTTTTCTGAACTGGAGAGAACCCCTTTCTACACTGCTCTTCATGAATGAGTAATAAGATGATACCACAGATTATAGACATCTTTAAATTGCATAAATTTCGTTCTTAGGTTATCTTCTAGTTATTACCTGCTCAATTACTTATCTGACCTTGATACTATTGATATTAATGGTGCTTTCACACAGTGCATTTTGCTGCCTTTTTTGGTGCATTTTTGGGGCAGCTCTGTGATAAAAACAAAACGCACCAAAAACGTACCAAAAACGCACTGTGTGTAAGCACCCTAAAGAAAATATTATTATCAAAACAATGTCCTAAGAAACGCTTGTCAATCTATCGCTTCTATTGCAAACACCTGTTCTGGGCTTCACTACAAAGCCCTTATTGTATGTAACTGATTAACTGAGAGGAACTACACCAATTTTTCTCTATAAATGTTCTTCCTTCTAGAAAATTGTAGCAATTGCATCTCCAATAGGGATTATCACCCATTTTTGCAGGGCTACTAATCATCGAATCTGTCAAGCATTAAAGAGGTTCTCTCATCTCAAAGTTTCATAGGATGCATGAATGAAATAATGCTGCTTGGCTCTGTCACTTCCTGATCAAGCAGTCTGTAATTAGCATATGAGCTCTGTGTATTCAGACTTCTCTGTTTATTAGTCTAGAATAAATAAATGACCTTCTCTGAGGTCTGAGAAGCTTCTGAGCCAATGTAAACAGTAGAGTCATTACTATCTTTTGTCTGAAAGATCAGATAACACACAAGCTTTCACTCTGCCATGACCTGTGTGATGATGTCAATCCCTGCTATCAGATAAAACAAACAACAGGGGGGAGAAGTACACAGGTCAGTCACTTGGGAAACCTGAAAGCCCTCAGAAGGTGATAAAATCATTTGTAGCTCCTTAACAAAAAAAGATGAACAAAGCAATATATTTGGAAAACGTCTTCATTTAGTGTTCCCTACATTTTGAAAGCTATTCTTTGTAGTGAGACAACCCCTTTAAAGGTGCAAGCAAAGTACCCAGGCTGGTACATTAACCCTTCTAATAATTGGTAAAAAAATAGTGCTTGCGTGTGATAAACATTGCTGCTTCCTTCTGATCATAAATGTCAATGCTGGGACAGAAACGCGTCAGTCGATGGACTGACCTAAGTAGGTAGGCGATTCTGACACACAATAAAGGCACATGCAATGGTCTGTTGTTTCTTGCCAGGAAATTAGCATTGGCTCAAAAATAACAGACCAAACACAGCAACACTTACTAAAAACTAAATGAGGGGACGGGGAGCAATGCAGCAGTCCGGATTTTCATTTTTAATTTTGCAGGCTGGTTAAAGTTAATCTTGCAATGCAAACCGTATGCTATGATTATCTCCATAGGAATGTTAGCAGATGAACAGTAGCTTATGCATGATATGAGAAAACATAGAGGCTGTAGAAATTATCGAGGCAGGGGATAGGAGCCATATGGCATTAGCTGAAGAGTTCCTATTTTTGTCTCATGCTGTGGACATCGTTTCTCTCCCACTAACAGCTATCTATTTTAATGCTCTCACCACTACAACATTCTCAGGCAGTGGTAAACAGACCGTGGCTGTCATACCGCAGGTTTCTTTACAAACATACAGCCAACACTTCCCACACAAACTGCTTATAAGACAAAACAGCAGCATAAGGTAGTTGAACACACAAGCAAACACAATCACAAAATGGAACAAACATAATGTCAAACAATGTTTTCATTCATTTCTATTACTTTAAAGGAATGTGTCATAAAAATACTCATGTTTTTATGTTAAACACATTTTTTTTTAGGAATTTTTGGCTATTTTTTTTAACTTTCCACATAATTTTCAGTATTTTTTAATAATTCCTAAAGGGGTTTTGCCAAGAAGTGAGTTCCTTACCTACCAGGCTGATACTCCCATCTTGAGGCATGAAAAAAGGGCGTCGTGTTTCTGTGTTTAAAAAAACAAGTACCTCCTCTGAGATGTCATCGCTCCACCTCCCATGCACGTTCCTGATACTCAGTCTCTGCAGTTGAGCAAACATTGTTTTGCTAATCCACATTTGCTCAGGAGAGAATATAAGCTCAACAGGCAGCCTTCTTTCATTCGTTCACGAAGGCTGCAGGGGGAGAGGGAGGGGGCTGAGCAGAGAGCTAGGGAGCGTCTGCATATTTGCTCAGATAATTACATTACAACCAGTGGATTCTCTATACAAAAGATACAAGATCTTCCTCCCCAGTCTCTTCAAAGCTCGTTCATGTTCCCTGCCATCAGATAAGAAGTGCACACAATGCAAGCCCGGCCAGATCAGCTCCTGGTCGTGTCTAATGTAAACTGTCAGGAAACTGCCAGGAAACCAAGGGCATGTTTGC
>JAODAL010047978.1:0-29404 GCA_025379985.1 Phyllomedusa bahiana | reverse complement strand
AATATCCAGGAATATTCAATAGCAAACTGTTAATAATAAAGATATTCCACTACAATGTCTACACTAAGTCTTGGTGAACTTTATCCAGTGTTCTTTATAGATAGAGCTTGTCTGTGTTCGCCCGCGGCCCCCCCCCCCGCGCTCCCACCGCCGTGAATTTACAGCGGTAGATGCTGCTTTAAAATTCTCTAGCTAACTACATAAAATGTTCAAATCTCTAATCTAACTAAATTGGAAGGATCACAGCTAATAGTAGAGGTTTCTCTGTGCAGAAATAGACTAATTTCGCTGAGCTGTTTGGCCACAGGCAGAGCGCACGTCCTATCCCTATGAGACGCTGAGAGACACTGAGGCTGAAACAGGAAACGCTGTTC
The DNA here is from genome assembly GCA_025379985.1 of Phyllomedusa bahiana. NCBI lineage: Eukaryota > Metazoa > Chordata > Amphibia > Anura > Hylidae > Phyllomedusa > Phyllomedusa bahiana. The sequence goes on along the minus strand of JAODAL010047978.1, from coordinate 29,030 downwards.
TATGTAAAACGAGGTCATGTGATTTTTCCAGCCAATCGCAACCATACACATCCCAGTCATGACGTCGCACACACATCTCACCCTGCTCTATTCTGTAATCTCATTTGCTGGCCGCCAAAATTACAGGAAGCACCGAAAAAGGTGCGATCTTAATAGATGATGCACAGATTATAACCTTAATTATCGCATGATCTGAAAATTTAGATCACCATAAAAACCTTGCCGATTTCAACTTTGTTGATAAAAATCGCTCAACACTACTTAAGAATTATTAAAAAAAATACAGAAAGTGATATGGAAGATTAAAAATAAATATAACCAAAATTTCTTAAAAAAATGTGTTTAACATAAAAATGTGAGTTAAACAATAAGACATTTTTGATGACACATTCCCTTTAAGCTTCACGCGATCCTGCAGTTTTGTGCAAGCCATAGAGTTCTCTTGCAGTGACTGCTAAGGCCTGTGACTGGCTGCAGTGTCATGTGAGCACTGCTCTTGACGTTACCAGTGGGTGCACTAGGACTGGTGGCGATGCTGGAATGAGTATTCTTAAAACATAAGTTTAGGTTTTTTGAAAATATTGGAACAGCTCTTTAAATTAAGGGCGACATGTATGAATCTCGCCACGTCGGGGCGCACCTTTCCGCCAGTTTTCCGGCGAAATCTGCGCCTGATTTATGTCGGCACTGGAGCGCGCTCATACATACTATGTAAAGTCTGCCATGCCTCGCCAGTGTTTGAGGCGCAGTGCGGGACTTAGGCGCAGTGCGGCGCTGCGCCTATGATTTGCCGTCCGAGGAGGTGCGCTCCTACATGCGAGGAAAAGTTCCATGCGCCTTGCCAGTGTGTGGGGCTCAGTGCAGGACTTAGGCGCAGTGCGGGACTGCGCCCTACATGTATTCCGATTCGAGAAAGGCTGGAAAACAGCGAGAAATCATTAAAGATGTCCGTGCGGAGTATGAATCCAAAAATTGCCTTTATAAAGGCGTAAAACATTATCAGAAAAAACCACAAAAAGTAAATATAATAAAAAAAAAAACTATTTCCAAAAATCTAGAACGGCGCAATATCAAGAATTAGGATATTGGAAATTGCCGGGAAATACAGTAATTCAATTTCTGTAAGCTATTATCATTGTTCGGCATAAACCAGCCAATCAGTTTAGGAGCGACATTGAACCATTAAAACCTATGGAGAAGTTTGGACCAATCAAATCAAAGGCGGGACAGTTCAAAATACAGTAAAAATACAGAAAAGAGCTGATTGGCTGAGCTAGCGGGGCTTGGCTTATCTCGGCCAATCAGTATAGGAGCGACAGGGACCCATTATATCCTGTGGAGGAGTATTGACCAATCAGAATAGGAGCGACAGAGACCCATTATATCCTATGGAGAAGTTAGAACCAATCAAAATCAAAGGCGGGACAGTTCAAAATACAGTAAAAATACAGAAAAGAGCTGATTGGCTGAGCTACCGGGGGCTTGGCTACCACAGCCAATCAGAGCGCGAGCTACTTCTCCCATTGTAGTCTATGGAGAGATCGGCGCAATGCAATCTCAGCGCTCAGCGCCGTGCGGCATGGAGTATGAATAAAAAAAACATTTTATTAAGTGTAAAATATTATCAGATAAAGAGCTGAAACCTTCTCTCAAAATAAATCAGTTAAATCCCTAACAACGCGTTTGTCGCCGAGACCGGCACTACATAAGGAATTGCATATAGAGAATTGCCGGGAAATACAATAATTCAAATTGTTTAAGCTCTTCTGATTGGTCGGCATAAACCAGCCAATCAGAACAGGAGCGACAGTGGCCCATTATATCCTATGGAGGAGAATTGACCAATCAGAATAGGAGCGACAGGGACCCATTATATCCTATGGAGAAATATTGACCAATCATATTCAAAGGCGGGACAGTTCAAAATACAGTAAAAAAGGCAGAAAAGAGTTGATTGGTTGAGCTAGCGGGGGCTCGTCCAGCTTAGCCAATCAGAGCGCGAGCTACTTTCTCATAGAGTTCTATGGGAAAAGAAATGCAGAGTGAGCTCTGTTTGTGATTGGCTAATTTAAAAGAGGCTCGTTATTTGGACCAATGGGAGAGCGAGCGACGCTCTTATGGGTTTTCTAATGCAATTTGGAATAAAACTGTACATGGCCGAAATCAAATGATAATACTACAGAAGTTGTTCCGATGTGTATATATAATGCACAATAATATTGGGGTAACGAAAAAAACAATTAAGCCCATAAATACATGTTTATTTCTTTATTTTTCGTTAGCCAAGGATCAATAGTATGGGTGTACCGAAAAAAAATAAATAAACATGAATTTTTTGAATTAAGATTGTTTGTTTGTTACCCCATGATTATTGTTCTTTTTATATACACAGCGGGACCACTTCTGGAGTCTTATCATTTGATTTCGGCCATGTACAGGTTTATTCCAGATTGCATTAGAAAACCCATAAGAGCGTCGCTCGCTCTCCCATCACAAACAGAGCTCGCTCTGCATTTCTTTTCCCATAGAACGCTATGAGAAAGTAGCTCGCGCTCTGATTGGCTAAGCTGGACGAGCCCCCGCTAGCTCAACCAATCGCTCTTTTCTGCATTTTTTCTGTATTTTGAGCTGTCCCGCCTTTGAATATGATTGGTCAATATTTCTCCATAGGAAATAATGGGTCCCTGTCGCTCCTATTCTGATTGGTCAATACTCCTCCCTAGGTTAGAATGGGCCACTGTCACTCCTGTTCTGATTGGTCGGCATAAGCCAGCCAATCAGAAGAGCTTAAACAATTCTCTCTATTGCAATTCCCTATGTAGCGCCGGTCTCGGCGACAAACGCGTTGTTAGGGATTTTATTAATGTATGTTTAGAGAAGGTTTCAGCTCTTTATCTGATAATGTTTTACACTTAATAAAAATGAGTTTTTTATTCATACTCCATGCCGCACGGCGCTGAGCGCCGAGATTTCAGTGCGCCGATCTCTCCATAGACTACAATGGGAGAAGTAGCTCGCGCTCTGATTGGCTGGGATAGCCAAGGCCCCGCTAGCTCAGCCAATCAGCGGTTGTCTGTATTTTTACTGCATTTTGAACTGTCCCGCCTTTGATTTTGATTGGTCCAAACTTCTCCATAGGACATAATGGGTCTCTGTCGCTCCTAATCTGATTGGTCAATACTCCTCCATAGGATATAATGGGTCCCTGTCGCTCCTATTCTGAATGGCCGAGATAGCCAAGCCGCCGCTAGCTCAGCCAATCAGCTCTTTTCTGTATTTTTACTGTATTTTGAACTGTCCCGCCTTTGATTTTGATTGGTCCAAACTTCTCCATAGGATATAATGGTTCTCTTTCGCTCCTAATCTGATTGGTCAGTACTCCTCCATAGGATATAATGGGTCCCTGTCGCTCCTATTCTGATTGGCCGAGATAGCCAAGCCCCCGCTAGCTCAGCCAATCAGCTCTTTTCTGTATTTTTACTGTATTTTGAACTGTCCCGCCTTTGATTTTGATTGGTCCAAACTTCTCCATAGGATATAATGGTTGACTGTCGCTCCTATTCTGATTGGCTGGTTTATGCCGACCAATGAGAAGAGCTTTCAGAATTTGAATTACTTTATTTCCCGGCAATTTCCAATATCCTAATTCTTGATGTTGCGCCGTTCTAGATTTTTGGAAAGTGATTTTTTAAAATTTATGTTTTATTTTTATGGTTTGAGCTCTTTTTCTGTTAATGTTTTCCGCCTTTATAAAGGCGATTTTTGGAATCATAATCCGACCGCACAGAGCTGAGCACCGAGATTTCTCTTGCTATCTTCTTCTATGTTTCCTCGCATGTTCCGTTCTTGCTTCACTTCGCCCCTGCCGGAGCATTTAGACCAGAATCAACTAGGTCTGCTTGTCGGAGCTGCAATGCGCCGCACTTTGCCGACTCGCGATCGTACATGCCTCGGAGTTTCCGAGCACGCTGCGTCCCACCCCGGAACACCTACACCGCGCCCACACCGCGCCCAGGGCCCGCCCCTACATGCGGGGCGCAGCGGCAAGTGGCGAACGATGAGCCTAACACTCCATCCCCGCCTCCGACAGGGGATTGGGGCCGGGGAAGCGCAGCTTACGCCAGAAATCGGGTGAAAAGCCCGATCATACATGTCGCCCTAAGTGTTTTTGAAAAAAAAAATACTAATAAAAAAAAATTCATGTTTCTTCCTTACAGTTTTTTCTTAGTAAAAAAAAAAAAAAGAAAAAAAGTCAAAAGGTAAAATGGTAATATTAAAAAACCAAACTTTAAAAACAGCACAAAATTTATTTGTAATGGTGAACGCCTTATAGAAAAGAAGAAAGCAATGCTTGAGTTCTATTGTTCATCTCTACAAAAACACAGAGCCATCAAAAGAGACCTGTCAAACAGACTTTATACGTTTGGGATGGCTGTGTCATATCAACCCAGAAAATAAAATATTCATATTTTTTATTCCATAAAATATTTTAAAAATGCAAGAATTCTTGTTTTAGTTCAACCCGCCCTCCCAAAAAATAAGATAAAAAGTGGTTATTGAACTTCTTTGACAGAAAAATATTGGGTCTTGGAATAAATTGACACAAAATATTTTTTAAACTGTTTTTTATTGTACAATACAGGCAGTCCCTGACTTACACCATTGTGACTTACATCTGTTCCCTAGTTACAAACGGAGGCTTATGGGACCCATGCTGGCACTTGAAGTTCCATGTTCCACAGCAGATAGTAGCAGTGGAACGACAAATTACAGCAAGCCACAGCACCACAAGAGGTGAACATGGGGTGAAAAACATGGGGCACAGAGAGCAAAACAAATGTAAAAACCCTTCCCTGAAGTATCCAAAACTAAAACAAAAACCTTTTGTGCTGGAGTTACATTTAATAAATATACCTGTTCCGACTAACATACAAATTCAACTTAAAGAAAATCTGTCACATAGTTTTTGCCCTCCTGGCTGAGGACAGCACAAGCTAGTGTCAGACCTGCTGTCTCCAGCGCTGTGTCCCTTATTCTATAAGATGTTGTCGTTTTCGTGTATTTAATGCTCAAATCTGCAGTTTTCAGCCAGAAGAGTCATTCGAAGAGTCCTTCAGAGTGTCAGTTTTTTCAAACCCAGCCAATCGGAGGCTAGCCCTGCCCATCTCAACTGACAAACCTAATACTTTGAATAGGTAGAAACATGTGAATAACTGTCAGTTTGCGGGGCTAGCCTCAGGTGGGCGGAGCTAACACCTACTAATGAATAAGATTTGAGGGGTAAATGCTCTAAAACTGCAGCATCTTACAGAATAAGGGACACAGTGCTGGGAACAGCAGGTCTAACACTAGCTTGTGCTGCCCTCAACAAAGGGGACATAACCTATGTGACAGGTTCCCTTTAAGAACAAACCTACAGGCCCTATCCCATTCGTAACCTGGGGACTGCGTGTAGTAAAAAAAAAAAAAAAGTAACACCTATATACAGCTGTGGAAAAAATGCTGCAAAATAAGAACACTCAAATATAGTAGGGTTAATAATTTGCATCAATTAAAATTAAAAGTGAATAAGCGAAAGAGAAATCAAAATCAAATCCATATTTAGAAGTTTTTTTCAATGATTGTTGCACCGGTATAGTTTTCAAAACACAGAGTACAGTTTTTCAAACATACCTACACTGTAATTCTCCTGAAAAAAAAAAACAAAACACATGTATAAATTTTTGTTGTATTTGACAAGCAGCCTGGGGAGCCTCAGCAATAAGTTCCAGAAGCCTAGTGATTATGAGGGTGGATGATAGTCTATAACTAAGTCTTGCATCTTGCTTATCGAACAGCATATATGTTAAAGGGGTGGTCTCACTACATCGATTCATCTTACCTCAGTCCTGTTTTCTTGGTTTCATTTTTGAATTCAGTGTTTGTTGGCTATTACTGGCCTGTAGTGATGAGCTGCTGAGGACAGCAGGTCTGTAGCTATAGTGACCAGCACTGGCATCCTATCAGGAGAGTTCGAACAGGTCTGTAGCTATAGCGACCTGAGGAGCTGATGCAGCCCATACAAGAGGGGATATCTATGAATAGGTAGGACATTGTTAATGGACACATATTGCAAAGAGACTTGTTTTTGCAAGATTTTTAACATAAAAAGCAATCGCTGTACTGAGACAAAACCTTTAAGAAACTGCCACTCCAATTATGTCATCACACTACTGGGTCAAACCTGATGCTGCTATGAAAAAAACTAAAGACTCTGTCAAAGACAAAACAGAGGCAACTTGAAGAAGTGATGACCCTGCAGTCACATCTCCAGCAGAATTTTGAGGACATTGCCAGAGGCACTCCCAGGTCAGGTCTTGCTAGCAGGTCTTAGGGTGAGGTTACCAATATGGTGCTGCATTTTCTGACCATCATTCCCTGGCTTGTCAGTACTATAGGTGTTCTGCACACTTACGCATAAGAAACGATGGTATGTGAAGTGTTGCCCCTTGGTATGTTAGTAAGGAACGTATCTGTCCTTAATGAGTTTGTGGATGTAAAGGTTACCCACCCAGGTCTTTTAATAATTGGTTGCAAACATTTTGCTTTTATTTGGCTGCTGTCATGTGAAAAGTTTCCTGAGAAATGTAGTGGGTTGTTTTAGCACTTGGCTATAATCCTGGGAGTTTATCGTACTTCAGCGGTATGACTTGGTTTAGTTGTGATGAACTTTTCAGGCAGTAGTTGATGGTTCACCCATCATTAAGATGGGCATCAAGCATGTGGATGGCGGTTTAAATTAACTCTCACCCCGCAGTCGCCTGTGGTTAAGCAGCCCAGTGCATATCAGGCGCTTATACAGAAAGAAATATATTTTGGGTGACATGTCCGAAAAGTGGCGTATCTATGCCAGTTTTAGCCGCATTAATTCAGTGTAAAGTGCGCCTGAAAGTCCGACATTTTCTAAAAATTGGCGTCAGATATACCATGCATAGATTACTTAATGTGCCTAAAATGGCACATCGTATCATAAAAGGGCGCATTGCATCAAAAAAGAGGGCATTGTCTCCAAAAAAGGGGCATTGTATTAAAAAAGGGGCAATGTATCAGAAAGGGCGCTTTGTATCAAAAAAGGGCGCATTGTATCAACAAAAGGGCACATTGCTCAACACTCGGCACATAGCATATCAGTGGTAGTATATGGGTCTATCGAGGCTCATTGCCTGACGGGGGCTCATAACATATGTAAGGCGCCTCAATAGGCGCATTTTGCGACGGGGGCGCACAGTGCACCATATTTAGACGCATTACAAAGTGTCGTTCCTGGCGTATAATGCGCCTAATTTTGGTGTACGACAGTCCATTTACAACAAGAATATGGTGTAAAAAGTGGGTTTACCACAAAATAGAACAAAAAACTTTCATTGGCCTGTTGGGACATGTTGCCCTTTGTGTTTAACAATCATCTTGCAAATGAGGCCCAGTTTTGTAGGGATGACCACCCCATGGCTGAAGGCTTCAAAAGAAACACTAACAGTAACAGTCAGGAGGAGTCAAAAAGCAGTTTTCAAAAGGCATGGACACCAGGGAATCTGGCAGTCCAATCCATGGTTGGGATCTTAGTGGTTGGGGGGGAACCCCCCTTTTCCCCCGGGGGTTCCCGGGAGGTTCGGGGAAAAAAGTTTTCAAAGTTTTTTTTTTTCCCCTGATTTGGGCGGTACAGTCCTGATTTGGCAGTGAGGCCCCTGTCCCCAAAAAAAGGTGAGAAAAGCCCTGATTTTTGGGTTTCCCCCCAGGGTTTCCCCCCTGAATCCCGGGGGACGGTGTGTGCAATTAAAAATTTGCCGCCCGCGGGACGCAAAAAACAGTGTTTGCGATTCAGGGGCGGGGTTGTCACGAGCCCGTTTTTCCCAACGGCAATTTGTGGAAAAAAAAAGTGGGTCGGGGAAGGGAAACGCGCAGTTTAAGGCGGGGGCAGCAGCAGGGGGGATAAGTGCCCGGCCCAGTAAACCATCTCCCTTTTTTCCAGCTCCTCCCCTCCCCCCCAAAAACCCCAATCCCCATGACTTATCACTTTCCGGGAAAGCGGATTTTGTATCCACATCCGGGAAACCCAAAGGGGGGCCAACTATCCCCAACGCAGGCACCCCAAAAAGCAAGTGGTACCCATCCCCCCACAGCAGGCACCCATTTTTTTCGGGGTCCCCTGCTGGGGTGGTTTGTAAACTAGTTTCCCAGATGTGATTAACCTTTTTTAGCATCGGGGAAAAAGCGGGGTAACATACCCCCCAGCGGGAAAATTAAGAAAAGCTTTTTTTCCGGGAAAACCTGTTGTAGGAGTGTCCCCCAAACCCCCTTCCCCGGGATTTGGAATAGGTTTTTTCAGCCCTGGAAATTTTTGGATGATCCCCCCGTTTGGGGGTTTTTGGGTTTTTTTTTTTTTTTTTTTTACTTTTTTAACCAAATTTTGAATCCCGAGGGTTTTTCCCTAAAACTAAATCAACCAGTTTTTTGCTTTAAAATTTTTTTAATTTAAAAGTTTTTAATTTAAGGCGGTCTCGGGGAGTTTTTATTTCAAAAAAATTTTTTTTTTTCTGTTTCTTTTGTTTTTTTTTTTTTTTTTTGGTCTTAGTAAAAAGGGCCCTTAAAAGGACCCCCCTTTAACTACCCGCTGGGGTTGGTTTTAAACCCAAACTGTTTTTTTTGGGCATACAAGGCAAACCCTTTAACTTCCGGGTCAAAATTATCCCATACCCCAACGCCCCCGGGGGTACGGGAAAAAAACCCCCGGTAACCATAAGAAAACCCCTAAAGGACGTTTGTTTTTGGAATTCCCTGCAGCTGGTTTTTTTAAAAAAAGGGAAGGGAAGAGTAATGATAAACCACCCCTTATGAAAGTAACCCAAGCCCCCTCCCGTCATTTTTTAACCTTAGCGGGGCCCTAAAAAATTATTTGTTCATTTTATTTTTTTTAAAGGAAAAAAACAAAATGATATGGGTCCCCCAAATTTTTAACCAGCCAAGTTAAAACCAACGGGCGGCGGGCCCTTTGAAAAGCAAAAGGTGGATTCGCTGGCCCCCCGCAAGCAAATGATAGTAACCCCGCCGGGGACCCGGAGTCAAAGTAGCCCCCCTGTTGTTAAAAAAGGGGCCCCCGCAAAGGGGGAGGGGAATTTGTTTGCCCGTGGGGCCTCCCCGGGTTCGTTTCCCCCGACGGTGCCCCTTGCTTTGCGGCGGGGGCCGGGGGTAATGCGTGGAACAGAATGGGGAATTCCGGAGACGTAGCGGGGACGGCGGAGGCCGGATGGGGCAGAGGTTCGTGGCAGAAGGGCAGGGGGTTCAGGGGCCAAACAGGAAAGGGGTCGGGGAAACGAAGCAGGGGGATTTGGCAGGGGTGGGCCCAAAAGGGGGAACTTCTAAAATACAACAAACCCACTCCAACACACATCAAGGGAACGGAAATTTAGTGTAGGAGGGTGCCCCAAAAATGGGGTTCACGCCCCGGGTTTCCCCCAATTTTCCCGGGCGGGGCTACCCCCCTTTTAAAGGGCTGACCGGGCCGGGCCCCCGGTGCGCGCCCAAACATTGGGTACGAACGCGGGCCCCCTTTCAGAGCCAGACACGGGAGGGGCCCTTGGTGAGAAAGGGGTTTTCCCGGGGCAGAGGGGCGTCGCTAGGTAGTTTTGTTCGGGGCACAAGCCCCGGCCCAAACCCCGGGCCCCCCAAATCCAGAGGCCGGTTTCGGGGTCTTTTCCCTGTGCGTCCCCGGGGACGCAATTCAGTTCAGAGCAAGCAGCTATGTGAGGCAGGGGGGGGTTGGGGGGGCCTCCCCGGGTTTGGGACGGGAGCTCAGGGGGGAAAGGGGGGGGGCCCCGGGCGGGTTTCCAAAAACTGTGAGTGACCGGGGAACCCAGCGCGCGTACACCCATGAGAGGTACCTCCCCCTGCTGTGCTTTTAAATCTGGGTAACCAAACCCAGCAAGAAGTAAAATAAAGCACCTTCAGTCCCGAAAAATAATTCTAAGTATGTAATAAGGGGGAAAAAAAAATTAATGTTCCGGAATGTAAAAAGTACGAATGAATGTGAAAAAAATTCATGGGGGGTTTTATGTATGTTTTGTTTTTTTATAGTTTCCCCTGCGTGTATTTTTGTGTATACGGGTTGTTTGTGTATGCCCTGTATTTGTTGTTGCCCTGAAAATTGGTATGAAATCCCCCGGTTTTGTGTGTTTTTAAATCCCTGTATGGGTGGTTTATCCCCTGTTGGTGTTTATCCCCCCTTGAAATTGTGTTTGCCCAAAAATTGTGTATGTAGCCCTGTATGTGTGGGTTTCCCCTTTATTGTGTTTTGTGGGTGAAATTCCCTTTTTTGTGGGGTATGCCCTGAAATGTGTATGAATTAGGCCCTGAAATGGAAATTTATGCCCAGTATTTGTTTGTGTGCCCTGAAGGTGTGTATGTAGGGCCCTGATGGTGTGTGTTTTCCCCTGAAATGTTGTGTATCCCCGTATTTTGTGTGTATGGCCCTTTATGTGTTTTCTTCCCCGGAATGTTTTGTGTGTATGCCCTGTATGTGTATGTATGTCCTGTATGTGTGTGTGCCCTGTATGTGTGTGTGCCCTGTATGTGTGTGTGTATGTATGTATGTATGCCCTTAAATTGTTGTGTTTTGGGGTGTATCCCCCTTAAATGTTTTTTTGGGAAGGGTTTAAATGCCCGAATGTGTGTGTATGCTCTTTTATATTTGTGGTATGCCCTGTATGTGTATGTATGCCCGTAGTGTTTTGTATGCCCTTATTTTGTGTATGGTGTATCCCCCTGAAATGTGGGTTATTTGTGTTTTCCCTGAAAGTTTGGTGTATCCCCTTTTAAATTGTGTGTAGGGCCCGTATGTGAAGGTATGCCCTTTTATGTGTGAAACCCCCTGTATGTGTGTGGGGTGCCCTGTATGTGTGTGGGGTAGGGCCCTGTTGTTTTTTCCCCTGAAAGTGTATGTATCCCCTTTAAATTGTGTTTTCCCCCTTGTATGTGTGTTTTTGGGGGGCCCTTTATGTGTGTGTTTGTATCCCCCGGGAAAATGTGGGGGTGGGGGGGATGTATGAAATGCCCTTATGTGTTTTAAAAGTGTTTTCCCTGTATGGTGTGTATCCCCTGTATGTGGGGGTGTGTTTTTCCCCTGTTTTGTGTGTAGGCCCTGATTTTTGGTATGTATGCCCGTATGTGTTGTGTAGGCCCTGTAGGTGGTATCCCCTTTATGGTGTTCATCCCTTTAAATGGGGGTGTGTATCCCCTTTAAAGGTGTAAAAAGCCCTGTATGGGGTGGGAAATGCCCTGTATGTGTGTGTGCCCTGTATGTGTGTGCCCTGTATGTGTGTATGTATGTATGCCCTGAAATGTGTGGGGGTTTTTTGTGTAAGCCCTGTATTTGTGTACCCCTGAAATTTTGTGTGAAACCCGTGTTGTTTTAAACCCCTGTATGTGTGTGTGCCCTGTTTGTGTGTGTGTATGCCCTGTATGTGTGTTTTCCCCTTTGTTTTGTGTTTTGAAAGTATGTATGCCCTGAATGGGGGTGTATCCCCTGTTTTGTGTGTTGTATCCCCTGAAAGTGTATGTATGCCCTGTTTTGGGGTATGCCCGGGTATGTGGTATGCCCTGTATGGGTAGGGATCCCCTGTATATTTAAAAACCCCCCTTTTGTGAAATTAAGGGCCCTGAATTTGTTGTATGCCATGAAAGTGGTTTTTGTATCCCCTTTAAATGTGTATTATCCCGTTGTTTTTGTATGCCCTGTATTTAAAAAGAGGGCCCTGTATTGTGTGGCCCTGTATGTTTGTGTTTTCCCTGAAAGTGGGGTTTTCCCTGTATTTGTGTTTTGCCCTGTTTTGTGTGTGAAATTAAATGTATGCCCTGTAGTGAAAAAGGCCCTGTATTTGGAAATGTACCCCCTTGTATGTGTATGTTGCCCGTTTTGTGTGTATGCCCTGAAATGTGTTTATCCCCTGTATGTGTTTTTATGCCCTGTAAAAGTGGTTCCCCTGTATGTGTATGTTTTCCCGTAGTTGTTTTATGCCATGTATGTGTGTATGCCCTTTATGTGTGTGTGTATGCCCTGTATCTGAAATTACTTCCTGTATGTGTGGTGGGGGCCCTGTATGGTGTGTATTTATGCCCTTTATTGTGTATGTAGGGCCCTGTATCTTTTTAAAAACCCCTTTATGGGGTTTATGCATGCCCGGGAGTTGAAATTGCCCTGTATGTGGTGTGTTTTTATCCCCTGTATGTGTGATGTTTTCCCTGTATCTGTTTTGTATGCCCTGTATGTGTGTTTTCAGGGCCCTGTATGGTGTATGCCCTTATGTTGTGTGTATCCCCTGAAATGTGTGAAATGTTGCCCGTATGTGTTTAAAGTTGTATGTATGTATTTTTGGAAAGGTTTTGTAATTAATGCCCTGAAAGTGTGTTTGCCCTGTTTGTGTGTGTGCCCGTATTTTGGGGTTTTCCCCTTTTATTGTGTGTGTCCCCCGGTAGTGTGTGTATGAAACCCCGAAGTATGTGTATTAAAAATGCCCTTATGTGGGGTTTTATGTACCCCCCGGGTTTGTTTTTTTAAATGTATGCCCTGTTGTGTGGGGGGTTGGTATGAAAGCCCTGTATGTGTTGTATGTTTGCCCTGTATGTGTGTGTGTGTTTTATCCCCTGTTTGGTGGGTGCCCTGTATGTGTGTTTTGTATTGAAATTTTTTGGTTCCCACACACAAATCCACAATAAAAACCTCATTCACACACTAAAACAAAATCCTCCCTGTGTGTCTTTTGGGCCCTTATTTTTAACATAAAAAAATTTGAGATTCTGGGGTTCCCCATATTTTGACCAAAAAGTTTTGGTTTTTGGGGGGGCCCACAGGTTTTCAATGGGGTTTTTCCAAATAGGGGCAGCCTACAACCTTCCCTTTTACCCTCAAAGGGGGAAGCCACAATTCCAAAGGGCCTCTAAACGGGTCAAAATCCCCTCCATTTTAACCGGGAAAAATGTTCACCGGGGGGATTGTTTACGTGTCCATTTCCCGCCGGGGCAATTTTTTTAAAACCGGGTGTGCAAAGGAGCTTCGCTGATCACACGTGTCCTTGAAGCAACGGGGGGAAGTGGGTGCGAAAAACAGCCCGCCACCCCCAAAATGTAGAAAATTTTGGTTTGACAAGTCACTTATCTCCCTATGCATAAAATAAACCTACTTTCCCAAACCTCCCCCCTTTTTTTTGGGGGGGGGTCCCGCTTTTGGGGCCCCCCTCCCCCCGGGGGGGTTTTTTTGCATTTCCCCGCCCCCCCCCGGGGGGAAAGTTTGCGGGGGGGGGGGGGCGGGGCCCTTTAAAAAAAAACCCGGCGGGGGGCGCAAGATAGCGTTTGGTGCGTTTACTCTTGGGGGCCGGGGGCCCCCGGCTCCTACAGGGGGGGTTTGAAGCGGGGCCGCAAGCGGGCCCTCTAAACCCCCCCGGGTCTCACTGGTGCGGGGAGGGGGGCCCAGGGGGAAAGGGCTCCCCCTCCCCCCCCTTTCCTTTCCCCCGAATGTACGGCGGGGTTGTGTGCCCCGAACAAAACAGTTCAGGGGCCCGCAGGGGGAAGGGGCCCGCCCCGGCTGCAGGGAGGATGGGGGGCGGGCTTCACTTCCCCCTGCCCCCGCTGAAGAAAATTCCGGGGCAAAGCGGCCCGGGGCGCGGGCAGGAGCCGGGGAGGGGGAGGGGAAATTTTTTTTTAAATTTTATTTTTTTTTTAGTTTTAAGGGGGTTTCTCCCCCGGCTAACAAGGGGGCAACTCCCTGGAAACAAAAGGGGGCACAAAACCTGGCAACAGGGGGGCATTTACCGGGCCCAAAACAAGGGGGGCACCCAACCGGCAATTTTTGGGAAAATTACCGGGCCAAAAAAGGGGGCCACTCCCGGGGCTAACAGTGGGGGGCATTTACCGGGGGCTAACAGAGGGGGGGCACTACCGGCTAACAATGGGGGAAACTACCTGGCAAAACCAAAAAGGGGGCACAAACCCTGGGCAAAAAGAGGGGGCACCTTACCTTTTGGGCAACAGGGGGGGGCACTACCTGGCAAAAATTTGGGGGAAACAAAAACCGGGGAAAAAAAGGGGGGCACTCCCTGGCAAAAAGGGGGGCACTACCGGAAACAGAAGGGGGCACTACCGGGGCAAACAGGGGGGGCACTCCCAAAAAACAGGGGGGGAAAAAACCCTGGCTAAAAAGGGGGCACTACCGGGCAACAAAGGGGGCATCCCTGGCAAAAAAGGGGGCACTCCCGGGCCCTAACAGGGGGGGGGCAAAACCAGGCAAAAAGAGGGGGGCACAAACCGGGGGGGGCAAAAAAAGGGGGGCACTCCCTGGCTAACAATGGGCAAAACCTGGCGTAACCAAGGGGCACCCCCCTGGAAACGGGAGGGGGGGGCCATTTCCCGGGGGCGAACAAGATGGGGGCACTCCCTTTGGCTAAAAAAGGGGGGGGCACTACCTGGCTAACAGATGGGGGAACTCCCGGCAACGGGGGGGGCACAAACCGGGGCCAAACAATGGGGCACCCCCTTGGGCAACAAATGGGGGGCCCCCTTCCCCTTTGGGGGGGCAACCAATGGGGCACCCAGGCAACCAATGGGGGCATTTCCCGGGGCAACCCAGGGGGGAAAACTAACCTGGTTTAAATTTTTGGGGGGCAACCCAACTTGGCAAAAGGGGGATGGGGCACAAACTTTGGCCCTTAAACGTTGGGGGCCTCTTTGGGCTAAAAGGGGGGCACCCCGGGTTAACAGATGGGGGCACAACCTGGCAAAAAGGGGGGAAACACCTGGTAAAAATGGGGGAAACTACCTGGTAAAAAAATGGGGGGACTCCCTTTGGCAAAACCAATGGGGGGCACTACCTGGAACCAAGGGGGGAAACTCCCGGGAAAACAATGGGGCATTTCCCGGCAACAAGGGGGCACTCCGGGCTAAAAAATTTGGGGGCATATTTTGGCTAACGGGGGGGGCACCTCCCCTGGTAAAAAAGGGGGGCCCACCTACCTGACAAACAAAGGGGGGGCCATTTTACCTGGCACAAATTTGGCTCCCCCTGGCAACAGGGGGGGCATCTACTTGGCTAAAAAGGGGCCCATCTACACCCTTTTGAAGGGGGGGAAATTTAACCTGTTTAAGGGGGGCTATTTTACCTCTATAAGGGCAATTTTAACCTTGGTTTTTCTTACCCAAAACCCCCGGGTTTCCCAGAAAAGGGTTGGGGGGTTGGGGGG
The DNA here is from genome assembly GCA_025379985.1 of Phyllomedusa bahiana. Lineage (NCBI taxonomy): Eukaryota > Metazoa > Chordata > Amphibia > Anura > Hylidae > Phyllomedusa > Phyllomedusa bahiana. The sequence goes on along the minus strand of JAODAL010047978.1, from coordinate 13,767 downwards.
GGTTGGCTTTTTGAAGGGGGCGGGGGGGTTTTTACCAAAGACAAATTTGGGGGCGGTTTTTTCCCCAATCAAAATTTTTTGCCGCACCCCACAAAAGGTCTCCTGTTTTTTTTCCACTTTCAAAATTTGGCAATATGCAATACGTTTGTATTGTACGGGAGGGAGGACGGTAATCCAAAGTTCTCAAATGAGAGCTAGGGAATTCCCAAACAATTACCCCCAAAGTGAAAAAAACCCAAAGACATGTAATTTTAAAACTTGATGAGGGAATTATTTTTAAAATTTAAAATTTTTTAAATTTTCGTAATTAGCCCCAGGGGGGGCGTATGATTTTATTTTCTGCAGCCAGAAAAGGAAAATTTTTCACACTGCGTAAATTGGGGGGCGCATTTTGTGTGTTTTTGCACTTCAATACCCCCACATCACACCATAATTACTGTAATTCAAGGGGACATGTTGAATTCAATGCGACTTTTTTTTTACTTGGCGCCGACACTCCAGCTTAATAGAAAGAAGAGTGTAGAATAGGGCGTATGAAGATTTTTGGGCATTACATAAGCTTTAAAGCGCCAAACTTTGGGTTGGGCATAGAGTGAAAAGCGCCAAACTTTGGGGCTAAAACCTATGTAAGTCCAAAAATCTTTCGTTTTTCCAACCCTTTAAAACTCATAATCCAAACAGTGAAAAAATTAAAGGGCCCCGTTTACACGGCTTATTTTCCCCCGTTTTGCCCACGGATTGCGAGTCAAACCTCGAAATCCGTCCCAAATAGCACGCCATTTTTTTATTGTTTCAAAAGAAAATACGGCACGGTTCACAAGATTTTTCCGTTCCGGATTTCCGGCCGCGGATTGGACGGCAATCCGGAGAAAAAAAAATTCACTTTCAATTATTTCCGGAGGGGTTCACCACCACAAGATGGGAGGGAAAACGCGGAAACTCGTTCAAATACTTCCCACACTTTGTGGCACTTATTTGCAACTGATTTTCATATGTTTTCAGAACGTATTTACATCGGGAAAACCTTTTTAAAAACTTTTGAAATAACCGTTTTTTGAAAGGCCCTAAGGGGGACATGTATGAATTTGAAAACCCTACTTTTTTTTTTATCGGGCCGACAACCCGCAAATAGAATGAAGATTAAAAAGACGATTTTTGGCGCAAATTTCATAGAGCTTATTTCGCCAATTTGGCGCATTCCCCAAAGCCCCTACAAAGTTTTGGGGCATTAAGTCATTAATGCGCCCCAAAACTGTGTATTCTACACTCTTCTATATTATTTTGAAATGTGGTGTCGGGCCAAGTAAAAAAAATTCGATTTGAAATTTTCATGCCCATAGTTCTCAAGAAATATGAAATTCATCCTTTCCCGTGGTAAAAATAAAAACATATTGTACAACGGGGGAAGAAGTGACATGTCATTTTTTTACGGCAAGAAAATGGAGGTAAAGGACCCCCGGCCCCCCTTTTGCTTGGAATCGCGTTTAAAGCATGTCTTCCAAAACACACCATGTACTTCCCAAGGGTATTTCACCCCCGCATGGGGCACGGAAACCTGTGCGCCCCGCTATAACCCCGTCTTGGGGGAAATAGGCTTCTCCGTGGAATTTCAGCGCACTTTCCACCCAAATCCCCTCCACTTTTTATTTCCCCCTCCCCAAAGAACGGATGTCAAATTTTTTTAAGGCAGGTTCCCGATGCAGGGAAAAAGGTAAACATAGCCCTCACCGCTATGATTTTTACCGAATTTGTGGGGCACATTACGCACATTTTTGCCCCCCAAATACGCTATGTAGTTTACCATGTAAAAGTTGGTCCGTGTTTGGGGGTAATTTGACTTCAATACACTGAAGTATGGGGCCGACATTATGGTAACTAATTGGCTGTCACTGAGAAGATACGGTTACCTGTCTTGTGGATAATAAATTTCAGTTAGAGCTTCAGGGGACGGGCTGGCCAGTTTTTTCTCTGTAAATAACACATGACGTGGTTATTGGCGTAAAAAACCGCCGTTAGTGAGACCCGCCTTATGAGCAAAACTAACACCGGGCCGGGGCCCCGGGATGTTTTGGGACCCGAGCAACGCCCCTGCTGGGCAGAAGCAGAAGGGCAAGGTGGCGCCGAGCCCCGTTACAGTACCACCCCCCCCCCCACCCCACCCCACTTAGGTCTCCCCCTCTTCCTTTGGAATTTAGAGAGGAGATTCAGGAGACAGGTTGGCAGCTGGTTCCCGTACACTCCTCGGACCTGTAAGCCCTTCTAGTCAATAAGGAAGAACACTTCCTCACTGTCTCTCAGACCAACACCTCTAGACCTCGAAGCTGTTTATCTGTATTAGCGGACAGGAGAGAAGGCGAGACAGATTTGGAGAAACGTGGTTCCCAGCGACCACCGGCTTGAGGTGCTAACACAGGAGAATGGCGTTCGGGATTTCGTAGGGTCCAAGGGGGGCGACGCAGGAGCTTGTGGTTACTGGGTTCGTCTCGTAGTACCACAAAAGGGCCAAGTATTTGGGACCAAATTGTAAATGTAGACTGGGAACTTTGAAGCGGATGTACTTGGGTGGATAACACACAAGCCCTATCGTCCAAGCTCAAATAAGGGCATTGGGGCGACCTACGATACTTGTCAAGTCCAGAAGTTTGCGGGTGCGAGCAGCAACCCGTAGCAGGGGCCTGTCGTGTGAGTCGCCAGAGAGCCTGAAGTCCTTTACATGGGCATCCACAGGGCATGGGACAAGGATGAGGTAGTAAAGGGGAGAGGTGGTCGGGATGTAACCCCAAAGACGACAAATAAGGGGTAGGCCCAGTGGATTCAGAATCTAAAGGTTATAGGGAAAACTCTGCACAGGGGAGAAGATCGAGACCAGTTATCCTGATTAGCGGACACAAAATGCCGCTCAAGTAGGTACCCAACACATGGTTACCCCGCTCTACCTGCCCGTTAGTTTGAGCGGTGGTCATGCAGATGAAAAATCTAGCTGAAACCTGCATATCTGACAGCACAGGAAGCCCACCAATAATTTAGTATTAAACTGGAACTCCCTGTCAGAGACATTATGCAAAGGGAGGACCGTGTAATCGGAAAACAATGCGGAAAAGAAAAAAATGTTGGGCCAGCTCGGGGAGTGAAAGAGGTACCCAGCGCCGATGGATAAAATGAGCCATTTTGGAGAAAACGAGTACGACGGTGTCACAACCCGATTGAACGTGTTGGTTTCAGATGAGGGCGGGAGATCTGTATACAAAAGTCCATGGCAAACATGGGTTCCAGGGTTGTTTTTCTGGCACAGGGGAATAGGCTGAAGAAGGCCCGGCGGGTTTGAACGAGGGACTATATTACGGGCAGGTTCGTGGGAAGAATGTCCCCTACTTTCAGGAGTTCTAGGCCGCAAGGGCGGAGCACACATAAGTCTTACCGGGGGGGCAAAGTGTTGAAGTCCAACAGGAGCGCATGACCGAGCCGTCAGGATGGACTCTACTGTTGCTGTGGAGGAGACTCAAGCCCCACCGTATCCGAAGAACGAGATAGGGCGTTCAGCTTTGACGTTCTTCGCGCATGCCGAAAAGTGCAGAAGGAATTCCAAAAAAAACCAATGGAAAAGAAAGAGCGACATTCACTGGCTTGCAGGATTCAGGCGTTTGAGCGAGCCTGACGAATATAGGAGGACTTTTTGTGAGTCGGTGAAGATGTTCTATAGAGGTGACAAGCCCCTCTCCAAAGCAGGTGACGCCACTCCTTCTAGAGCCAAGACTGTAGGCCAATAATTCACGATCACAATGGTATGATTCTTCTCGGCAGGAGAGAAAGTTTTGTTAGAGGAAAAAATTCCACAAGTATGCAGTTTACCTGAGCGAGGAATGTCTGCAGTGAGGACAGCGCCCGGCGCCCACAAGAGGAAGTGTCCACTTCCAGAATGAATGGAGGGGTTAGGGTCCGGGCGTAAGACATGACCGGAGCAGAAGTGAATGCCGATTTGAGGACGGTTGAAGGCTTCTGAGTTCAGGGTGCCAGATTTGGGATAGATTGGTTCTTTTTCTTAGTTAATAGCACAGGGGAGCCACAAGCGTAGAGAAGTGTGGGATAAACTGTTTATAATAATTGGCGAACCCCAAAAAACCGTTGAATGGCCCGAGACACCCACGGTTGTTGGCCACTGTTAACACTACGGAGAGTTTTGAGGATTCATCCGGAGACCCTTATACAAGAGACGATGTACCTAAGAACGGGTAAGTGGTACGCTTCAAAGGAGGGAATTCTATGGTTTTGGCAAAAGATGATGGGTACGGAGTGTCTGAGGGACCTAGGTGGATTGTTGGTGGCGATGAGTTTCAAGATCAGGTTAGAGATAAAAATTAGAGTATCGTCCAAGTAAACAATAAACAGACGTCAGAGTAGTCCCGGAGATCTCGTTGACAATTCTGAAACACAGAAGGGGTGTTTGCATAGACCGAATGCATACCAGATATCAAGTGCCCATCCGCGTATTAATCTCGAATGCGATTTAAGTTATACAGCAAACGCGTAGATCCAGCTTGGAAATCGGATTTTTCGAACCACGCACGGCGGTCGAAAAAGTTCAGAGATAAAGGGCAAGTGGAGTTAGCGGTTTTTTACCATAATTTTATTTAAGCCCGATAGTCGCCGCAAGGGCCGGAGAGGAACCGTCTTTTTTCTCCAAGAAAAAGGAAGAGAAGCGCGCTCCTGCTGGAGACGAGACTACGAATGAAGCATTTAGAGCCAGGTTCTCAATGATGTACTCTGGACATAGCCTTGTCTCCGGGAGGGGAGAGGGGATTGAACCGGCCCCCGGGGAGGAGTACAGCCGGGTTGTAGATCTATGGGACAATCATAAGGCCGGTGGGAGGAAGAGTTTTGGCCTGTCTTTCCGAAAAGACGTCAGCAAAGTTCAGTGTGGGGGTAAGTAGGCTGGTGGAGGCTTGGTAGTTTTCAGGGAGGCGCCGAGGAGCAGGTTGCGGCTTCGACAGGCAACGCGAGAGACATGCAAAACCCCAAAACGCATGACTTCACCTGTGCTCCAGGTCCCAAAGGGTTTGGGGGATGGTCCTGCAAACCACAGAAGGCCAGAAGGATTTCAGACGAAGATCGAGGCAGGATGAGAAGTTGCAAAGTCTCCTTGTGAAGAGCCCAATCTGCAAGGTGAGGGGAGCAGTGCAGAAAAGCGGTAGCGTCCTTAAGGCATTCGCCCCTGACCAACGAGACGAACATAGGCTTCTGAACGGAATCAATGGGAGACGAAAGCTGGTCCAAGTTCGTGGCTTATGAAATTTCCTGCAGATCCTGAATCAATAAAGGCGGTGGCCTGAAAGGTGCTGTCCGGTGAAACACCAATACATACGGGCATGGTCAGATGGGGAGAGGCCCACCGAACAGTCCCCAATAAAATGGCCAGAACCGCCACAATAGAAACACAGCTGCTTTTGACGCGTTTGTAAAAAGTTCCTCCTGGGACAGGTGGGCTCTCTCAACCTGCATAGGTTCTTCCTTGGAAACCATCAGAGGAGGAAGAGGTGGCCGCTGGAAAGTGGGAGCCAAGTGGGGTAAACGGCGTGGACGGACGACCTCCCGTTGAAGGCGGAGCTCTTGTTGCCTTTCGGCGCACCGAATATCGACTTGGGTGGCTAGGTGGATTAAGTCATCCAAAGCAGCTGGTAGATCCCGAGCGGCAAGCTCATCCTTGATACGTCCCGAGAGACCTTGCCAGAACGTCGCCACCAAAGCTTTGTTATTCCGGCGGCAGCCGGTGGAGGTAGACGGGCCGCAAGCTTCTGCATCATGGCCGCTAGCTGGTCAATACGTTGGCAGAGGTATCCTGGCGGAATCCATGGCCAGTTCATACTGTAATGCAGAGGTGGATTCGCTGGACCCCCGCAAGCGATGATAGTTAAGCCACGCCAGAGAGCAGAGTCAGGATGGACTTGCTGCGACATGAGGCTACGAGGTCACTACCCCTGACGTAACTTGCTTGCGGCAGCGGCGGCCGGGGTAATGCGTGGTACAGAATCGGGATCCGGAGACGTAGTCGGGGACAGGCAGGAGGTCAGGACGGGCGGCAGAGGTTGTGGTCAGAGGGCGGGCAGAAGGTCAGGGGGAGGCGGCAAACAGGCAAGGTCAGGAAACTTAAGCAGGCGGACTGGTACACGGGTAGGCAAGACGGACTTCTGAATACATACTAAACACTCCAACACACACCAACGAACTGGCAGTGAGTGTAGGAGGCGTGCACACTAAATAGGGTCAGCGTCCAGAGAGGGCCAATCACCGGCGCACTATCCCTTTAAATTCTGACCAGCCGTCGCGCGCACGCCCTAAGCAGCAGGTACATGCGCGGCGGCCATCGGAGCCAGACACAGGAGCGGGGACTGGTGAGTATGGGGTTTCCTGGGCAGAAGCAGAAGGGCAAGGGCTGCGGCGCTGAGCCCCGTTACACTCATATTATTAAGATGGGAAGGTACATGAATATTGGTCCTTTCTCATCCTAAAATACCAGTCTACAGCTGCCCCAGAAGTGGGCCATTGCATTAGAGGGTCTGCTTCCAACGGTTACCCAGCTATTCCCAGTACCCATGATGCGTTGGGTACTGAAGTAATAGTGACAGGGAGTGTCAGTCTTGTGGTGACGAAAAACACTGCTGGCTGACACCAAGCCTGAGCGATATAAGGGGAAAAGGTCTGTCGTTATTATTTTAACACGGGATAAAATGGTTAAAAAAATAATACAGAAACAAAATAAAAAACTATTTAAATAAAAATTCCCAGATACCAGCCCTCATTGACCATTTCATTTAGAAATACACTCACCGGCCACTTTATTAGGTACACCTGCCAATGGCGTTAACACTTAATTTTAATCAGCAATCACATGGCGGCAACCCGGCATTTAGGCAGTAGACATGGTCAAGACAATCTCCTGCAGTTCAAACCCGGCATCAGTATGGGAAGAAAAGTGATTAGGGGCCTTTGAACGTGGGATGGTTGTTAGTGCAGAAGGCTGGTCTGAGTATTTCAGAAATGTGATCTCCTGGGATTTTTTCCCCAAAACCATCTCTAGGGTTTACAGAGAATGGTCCGAAAAGAAAAAACATCCAGTGAGGGCAGTCCTGTGGGGGGGAAATGCCTTTTTGATCCCAGAGGTAAAAGGGAGAATGGGCAGGGACTGGTTCGGCTGATAGAAGGAAACAGTAAATAAATAGCCCCCTTTTAAAAACCAAAAGGTGGCAGAAGAGCATCTCTGAACCACAGTACGGCGAACTTTGAGAGATGGGCTACGCAGCAGAAGACCACACCGGGTCCCATCCTTTCACCTAAGAACGGGAAAAAGAGGCTAAAATTTGCAAGCTCTCAAAATTGGGGAAGTAGAAGATTGGAAAAACGTTGCCTGGTTGATGAGTCTTTTCTGCTGCGCCCATTCGGATGGTGGGTCAGAATTTGGCGTCAAAAACATGAAAGCTGGATCCATCCTGCCTTGTTAAACGGTTCAGGTGGTGGGGGTGGTGTCAGGGTGTGGGGGAATATTTTTTTGGGGCCTTGGTCCAATTGAGCATCGTTGCAACACCTTGTGGAATCTAGGCCCCAAAAAATTGAGGCAGTTTGAAAAAAAAAAGGGGGGGTCCAACCCGTTACTAGCTGGTGTACCTATAAAGTCCCGGTGGTGTAGATGAACGCTTCTAAAACATGTCTAATAAATTAAATAGTATTAAATCCACCCCCCTGCCCCCTGAAGGTTTGGCTTTGACTGTCTTTGGGAGTAAGGGATGGAGGCAGACCACAGCTGCACCACTTAGGGGTTGGTCCTCTGTCTCCCCCGGAGATTGTGTTTTTAACCTGTGGTTTGAAAACCTCCTCTTCTCCCGAAGCGTAGAGTAAAAAACAAAATACAACCCTAAACTAACCTCTAAAACCCCCTGACCACCGCATGTCCATCCCCCCCCCCCCCTTTTACTCTATCCCCCCTTTGGGGGGTTTGTACAGGGGGGAAAACCCCACGGGTAGATGCGGGAAAGTGAGGGTCTAAGATTTTTTTGTGGTTAATTTGTATGGAGGCAGAGGGGTAGTGAGGGGGGATCATGGCGGTCGGGGGATGGAGAAAGAAAACAACTCCTATCAGAAGGAAGTCCCCGAAAGTCACTAAATGAAAATACCTTAATCATTATATGTCTGAAACCCTGTGCACAACTGGTCCCTACCCCCCATATGGTCAATGCATGGTTGAATATTGGTAGTAAGAAATGGTTTATATTCAGTATGAATGGCAGTATTATTCAGTCACATGGGGTTGTGATATGTGGTTTTGATATTGTGGTATTATTCAGTCACTATGTGGGGGGGTGAATGTTGGTCAGGAGTTGATGTATTAGTCAGTCATTATGGGGTGTTGATTGTGGTCAGGGGTGTTGTCAGCACTTGTGGTGGTATCTTTCAGTCACTATTGGTTGCCATATGTGGTCAAAAATTGGCGGAGTTTTGTCACTATGTTGTTGTAATTGTGGTCATGGCATTGTGTATTATTCGTCATATTTGGTGGAGATATGTGTCTGATGGGGTGGTATTTTTTAGTCATATGTGGCGTGATTTTGGTATAGTGTGGGGTTTGTTTTCGCATTTATGGGGGTGAAATGCGGTCAGTGTTCGCTTTTTATTGATCTTGTTAGTGGTATATTAATAATATCGTCTGGTTTTTGTCAGTAACAGTTGGTAAATTTTGCTCCTTGTTAGCGTATTATGGGTCACGTGGGGACCCTTATATAAGGGGTTCCATAGAAACATTGTCTTCCTATATGTATGGATTTTATGTTATCAATTTTATAAAAATAAATTTTTAAGACCCCAGTAACATGTGTTGGTTGATGTAGGCCCGTGGAGGAGGGGGCATGATTCGGTTGGTGGGGGGGGGGTTTTGAGACATTCTGGTGTGACTCATTTGTTTGGAGTGGTCGAGGGGGGGCTGGGGGAGTGATGTATTGTTTTTGGGAGTGATTAGAGACGGGGCCCTGATTTTTTTCCCTCTTTGCAATTATAAAAGTTGTGGGTATGCTTTCTATTACATTTTTTGGGAAATCTGGATAAAAAGAATATATAAGAATCCCATGATAATTGTACGATTGGATCATTTTCATACTTTAAAAACCTACGGTGTACTGTTCTAATTATTTTTTCAAAAAAAGGGGAAACAATTTTTTTAAGGGAAAATGTTTTTTGTGCTTGTTTTTTTTTTGTTTAAACATTTTTAACTAAGTTTTTTACAGTTATTTCCATATTTTTTGTTTTTCCTTCCTTTTGTCCCACTAGGGAACTAGGCTACGCAATCACTTTGTAATACATATCAACACATTACTGTATTGCTATGTATTAGGCTGTGGACAGATGCCTACAAGGCCCTGCCAGAGACAGACAGGTTCAGTAGTCTTCTGTACCAGAAGGACATTATTGGCCCCTGGGTGTCTTTGAACCCCTCATCACCTAGTTGCAGAAGAGAAGACTAAGGGAACCTCCTCCCTCTGTAACCCACTTAGGTGCCACGGCCACTATTTTTTGCGAAATTTGAGGGTTACTGTTTAATGGGCCAGCCCTTAGGCTACTGCAGCGGGGTCCAACTTAAAAATTTCAATGACTCCAGCTGCTCCCTTTGAGGGCACAGCTTCTGAGTCTGCAGAATCCAAGCACCCCCTGGAAGACTTGCCCACTCTTCCAGTAACTTGAGGAGTCCCTTTTCTCTGGACAATCCATTAGAGTTGGCAAGATAAATACAAAATTATGTAAAGCTCTTCCAATATATAAAATGAACTAAAAAATTATTAATGACCTCCCACCCACCTGCCCGCCCACTTTTGACGTCATACTGTGCAGGTTGTCTGTCTGCAGCAACGTGTTTTGGGATTGCTGTAGATAGACAACCTGCATAGTATGAAGGGTTCTGCTTCCACAACTGGACTAGGAACAGAGCTGTAGTAAAGGGCTAGGGGAACAGTGGAAAGCCCCGATTTTATGGCACTTAACCCCTTTGAAAAAAAACCCCCCCCCCCGGCCCCTGACCGCGGCATAATCAGAGGGTATTCTCCTGCCCCATCGGTTCACCATATAGAAAAAATTAATACAATAAAAATAAATATTTAATAAAAAAAATTATTGTGCATACATTACACACAACAAAAAAAAAACTCTACCAAAATTTTTGGCATCCACACAAACCATAAAAATTCTAAAAAATTTTAATCAAACAGGTTTTTTAAATGTTGAAATATAAATTTCTTTTAAAAAAAACAAATGAAAAACCCAACCCCCTTTTTTATGTTCCCAAAAACTTAAAAAAAAAAAAAAAAAATATTCTGCAGAAATTTTCTATAAAAACAAAAAAACTGGGCCCCCCAAAAATTAAACTTCCCCCGTTTTTAAACAAGTCTTCATACAACTGTGTCACTGAAAATAAAAAAAAAGTTAGGGGGCGGGTTAAAAAGCAGGAAGACAAAAACAAAAAAAAAAAATAAAAAAATGGTCATTAAGGCCTTTTAAAGGGCCCGCCCGGGGCTTCAGCATAATGCCCAAATTTTTCCCGGGTTTTGGGGGGGAGGGGGCTCGCAAATGGGGGTCAAATTTTCCGCCTCCCTCTCCAGAAGGGTCAGTGAAACCCCCTGGGGAGCCCCGGGCCCGTGGGGGGTCTTTAAGGAGAGCAGCTTTCGGGTCAAAAGGGGCACCCCCGCTATAACCACTGTGAGGGCTGGCCTCCTCTCTGTTAACCCTTTTTAAGGGTTTAAACGGGCAGTTGCCTGCCGGGGGAGGACGGGGATCCCTGTAGGGGTGACGTTGCATGTTAAATACTTACCCCTCCCGCTCCGGGGTAAAGGGTCAAGTTTTCATGGCTCCGTCTTCCTTCGTCCTACTTCAGGAGACAGGATGCCCAAGTTTTTTCCCCTGCAGCCCTTTTTTCCTGGTCCCTGGGGCTTGTTTTCTTTCTCCCCGCGGGGTTGTTTTTCTGCCCCCTCCAAAGGGCACCCCGCCCGTCTGTCTTGGTGGGGCGCCCGGAAGCGGAGACAGGGGTGCAGGGGGAAGGGGAAAATTTTCCCTTTTTTCTCCCCATTCCTGTGGTTTGTCTCCCATGCCCCTGTGACTGTCGAAAACCCGGAAATTTTTGCCCCCTTTGGGAGTTTTCTCTGGTGGTTTGCAAATGGTCAGAAGGAAAAGGGCTGCTGTAGGCGAAATTGCCTTTTTGGGCTCTGTCTCCCGCCCCCTTTGGGTTTTTCTCCCGTGAATAGAAGAGGCAGGATTTGGCCCCCCTTTTCTCCTTTTTCCCCCTCAAGTTGTCTTGGGCAGCCAAAAGGGTGGGAGAAAAACAGGGGTGCGGGGACAGACTATCAGCCTATGTATTTTTTTGGGTAAAATTTACCCCAACTACCCCGACAAAAGGGGGGCTGAAGAAAGCCGGATAAACCTTTAGAAAATGGACCCTGTGATGGGAAAGGGCCCTGGGACCCGCTGCGGGCTGGTTTTTTTTTAGAATGGGAAGGGGCAAAATCGATTTTCAAACCCTTTCCCCTTCTGATAGTTCAGGTGCAGCTGTCGGTTTTATCTTGGTGGTTTTTGGAAAATTGGGGGGGAAAATCCCCCGTCATTTTTTTCCCCCAAAAAATTTTATTTATTTTACTTGCAATGGAATTAAAAGGAAAAAGAAGGGCACAAAAAATTTCACAAAAAAAAAATTTATTTAAAAAAAAACTCTTCAAAAAATACCTGTTTCACCCTTTTATTAAAGAAAACAATCTAAAAAAATGGTCCAACATAATCCCAAACAGTCTGGGCATTTAACAAAGGGGGGGAAAAGAAAAAAAATGTGATAAAAATAAAAAAATAAAAAAAAACCCTGAACGTACTAAAAATCCCCTTTAATGACACCCCCGATGTTTATGCCCGCAAATGGGTTTCTGGGGGGTGCAAGCGGGCAAAAGTTCAAACTGCACAATTCCCTCCCCATTTTGTTTATGAAAACCCAGTGCCCAAAAAATACAAACCCCCCCCTTGACCCACTATCACCCCACCTATCACCTTTTTAAAACTCCCACCCATTACCCCAAAATTTTCCCCCCCCTTTCACCCCATCACCCCTTTAAAACCCCCCAAAATGCAACCCACAAAGTTTAAATTCCCACCTGCACCTTCAAACCCAAAAAACCCCCCCCCTCTAAACCCCTGGGGAGTTTGTACAGAGGTGGCCAAAAGGTTGGGGAAAAAAAGATGAAAAAAAAAGAATTCTAAGAGTTTGTATGGTTTAAAATTTTTAAAGGGCCGGAATCATGGCCTGAGAAATTTTTTTCCCGTGGTCCCAAGATGAACTAAATGTAATCCCCTTTTTAAAAAGTCTGCAGAGCCTGTGTACATGGGGTCTACCCCTATTTTGCACTTTTTGGAAAATAAAATTTTCAGTCTGCGAGTCTGTTTTACAGTGGTATTGGGCCCCATTTTGGGAAATGTATGGTTTTGGGAATATGGGAGTCTGCAGAGCCCGTGTTTCAAATGGGGGCCTACCAAATATATGGTCACCCGTAAGGGGTTTAAAAATATTTAAAATTTCAGACCCCGTGTTTCAATGCCCTTTTACTACTATTGATTTTCTATATGGCTGTAAAATTTTTTACAGTCTGCGAATTTTTGTGTTAAAAATGCTATCACCACTATATGAACACTGTATTTTTGCCAATCTCAGTCTGCAAAACCGTATACACTGTTTTTCTACTATTTGGTTTAAATGGGATTTGGGTGGTTAAAATACAGTCTGCAGAGCCTGGGGTACACGGGTATCTGCCCTATATGGTCAAAAGCATTGGTTTTTAATATACAGTCAGTCTGCAGAGCTATGTGTAGTTTCTATCTACCCCCTTTTTAGGTTTACTGTATGGTGGAAATATTTGTAGTTTTTTTAATGGTTTAGGGTTTAAGGGGGAAATTTAGAGGTATTCCCAAGGGCTCATGGATGCTAAAAAAAGGCTATTCAATGTCCAGGGAAAACTGGGGAACACCAAAACCCTCAATTAGCTTTCTTCCAGAAAAAATTAACAGTCAGTGTATGTTAAAATGGCATAATTGCAGGGGGGCATTTTGCTTTAATTTTTGGCCCCAAAAAGCTTGCCGCAATTACAGTAATTCAAAAAAGAGGCGTTCATTAAAAATTTCCCCCTTTCCCACTTTTTTTTATCCAGGATGCTTTAAACTCAGGGCCCCCATTTCAGGGGGTAAAAACGGTACTCCTATGGGGCCCGGTGGAATAAGGGGGGCCCCCGGCAAGCGGGGCCCCTTATTTCCCCCACGGAAGGGGGGGCCCGGCGGGGCGGGGGCCCCCCGAACCCGGCTCCCCCTGGGGCCCCCAGTGTTTGGCCCCCGGGGTTTGGGGGGGGCCCCGGGGGCAGTTTCCGTTTGCTCCCCATGGGGCCCCAAACGCTATCCGGTCTCTGCACGCCGGGCCCTGCGGTCCCCAGCGCCCCCAGACCGACCCGGTAGCCGGGGGGCTAATTTTCCCCGACTCCCCGGGTGCGCCGGGGGGCAGCGGAGCACCCGCGGGCCCCTAGCGCTGCGCTCCGCTGATCTTCCCCGCAGGCCCGAACGCTTAGGCCTTCAACCCGGGGGCGCCGGCCCCCATGCTGAGTAGGCGGCCCCCGGGTGACGTCACCCTTTCCCCCCCGCCGCCCAAAGCAGGGGGGGCGGAGCCGGCCGGCCCGCTCGGAGGGCGGACCGAAAAGGGTCAGGTAAGTGATTGATTTG
>JAODAL010047977.1:0-29404 GCA_025379985.1 Phyllomedusa bahiana | reverse complement strand
ACAAAAAAAAATTAAAATTTAAAAGACTTAAACTGATGTCAATCAGGCCCATGTAGACTAGGTTCATGGTCCTGAGGGTTTTTGGAAAATTTTTTTTAGGAAACATCAACTTAGTTATAAGGGGTTACCCCTTCCGACAGCCGGTCATAATTTTTTGCCCATTTTTTTTTTCCTACCTTCCCTTCAAGAGCCATAACTTTTTTTTTTTCACATCTACTTTATTTTTTCTACATTGTTCAGTGTATGGGATAAATGATAACACATAATTGGTATTATTGCATCTGTAAAAGTCTGATATATTAAAAATTACCAATTATGGGGGACATGTATGATCAGAGCTTTCACACATTTTCAGGCGTATAATGTGCCTCACTGTGCCGGCTCCGCTGTTGGAGACCTAATGCCTTTTAGGCGCGTTCGCCACTTTGTAATGCGCCTAACAAAAAGGGGCTTTTTGTGGGCGTTTGGAGGGGGCCCAAAACCCACATTGGGAAAAACTCCGACGCAGTATGAATGGGGTGGGCAAAGGGAGGCGCATTACAGCCCCAATTTGGGCAGCCCTATTCAATGTGGTCGTCTGCCGGAGGGTAGAAGTTTGACGCATGTATTTAACCTTTTGGGCCCCCGGCTCTCAGGCGCAGTTTTCACGTTAAAAAAAAGTGAAAACAGGAGCTTTGACGCACTGATCTTCATACATGCCCCCCTATTTGTTACTTTTTTAATTTTTTACTTTTTTAATTGTAAAATGGCAAAAGGAGAAGGTATTTGAACTTATAACATTTTTTTTACTTTTGCATTTAGTGCTTGACAACTAGGAGGCATTATATAATTCAGAATCGATATAATTCTGAGTAAGCCAGCTACATTGGGTTAAAAGAATTTTAAACTTTTCTAGAAGAATTTTTAAAGGGGAAACAATTAATTTTAAATATTAGCACCTAAAAAAAATTGGGGTGAAAAGTTTAATGTGAAACCCTCTCAAAAGACAAAGGGGGCACTCATTCTGTCTGGAGACAAAAATGTTCAACCTCTATAGGCGACAAGCCTTATTTGCTATGTAAACTATAAGCCTTTTTTGCTAAATAAACTATAAACCTGTGGAACAGCCTATTCCAGAAGTTGATGCAGCAGGAACCAGGGCTGTGGGGTTGGTAAGCCAAAGCTCCGACTCCAACTCCTGACTCCGATTCCCTCATACATGCCCAAATATTTAGTGATAATTTACTGTGTAAAATGGTAACTTCAGCTTTTTTCCCCTTATGGTACAAAAAAATCAAGTTTTTGGGTTTAAAACTTACCCCTACACGTAAAATGGTAACAAGTTTTTAATTTTGACTTTAAAGGGCTAATTTTCTTACCATCCAAAACTTTGAACATGTGGCTACCTCATTTTATAGACAATACTTCCCTATTTTAAAAAATTTATTTAGATTTGCATTGTTTATTTCTGAGATTTTTTTAATGTAATGCATGGTTACTTTTTTGCCCCCCGAAATCAAAAATTTGGTTTAAAGGACTCCTAAATTCTAGGATAATCTGGATTATTCCAATCATGTCTTGAAAAAAAATCTGACCCCGGTTCTTCTACATTTTTTAAATTTTTGGTGCTATGGATTTGGGTATAAATACAGCTTTTTTTTTAATCTACCCACAATGTTGGATTGGGTTGAGGTCTGGGGACTTTGGAAGCCAATACAGCAACTCCACCTCCTTGTCAATGAACCATTCCTTCTCCAACCTTGACATATAATTTTGGGTTATTTTTCCCCGCTGGAACATGTAACCTTTTATACCAAAAATCTAGATTTTAAGAAGTAACTCATAGAGGACACTCACTATAGCTCAGCATTGAGGCACCAACAAAACTGGTCAAGTATCCAAATTTTAGCTGTGAAACATCCCCATATTCTCGGCTTCTTCCCCGAAAAATGGACATTTTCCCGCTTCTTGAATTTGCCCCCTTTTCCTGATTCTTAAACCCATTTCCCCATCAAGTCGGATTATTGCTTTCTCTATCGCTTCAAATTTCCCGTTTCCAATCTTCCATTTTTTGTATTCTTTGCAAAATTGAGCCAAGCTTCTTATGATGAGATTGAAGTGAAAGGCTTTTTCCCTTTTTTCGGGCCACTTCCAGACCTGTGTAAGTTTTGCCATTGTTGCTTGGCATTTGTGATCTCACTTTAAGAAATACGGGTGCCTCCACTGTGTGTCGGTTCGTTAGAACTGATGACCTTGTGATGAGCGAAAATTGTTGTCTGATATTTTTCCCCGGAAGTCCCCCTCTTGGCTTTTGAATGGAGGATGGACTTGTTTAATTCTTCCAGCTTTTATTGCCCCAGATGCGTTTGGAATTTTTTGGCCGAGAGACCACTATTGATGAGCTGGATGACGCTGTGTCTCTTTTCTTGGGAAATCTTCTTCTTGGCTGCTCGAACCAGTGACCTTTCACTTGGGAATCAGCCTAATAACACACTGAGCTATTAGTTAATCTGAGTACAGGTTGTAATTTGTAGTAACAAGAAGAAAAAGATTGCCCCACCACCAGGAGCAAAACAGTAACAATGCAGTTACATGAAAAGAATCTGCAGAACTAAGTAGAAAGCTAAATAGTTGAAGTTAAAAGTTATGTATGAGATAGCCAAGATGACTGTCTATAAAATGATGGGAGTCTCCCATGGATGGTGAGGTTTGGAGCCTGAAAGTCAAAAGTTCAAAACATTGTTACCCTTTTGCTTGTCGATGTAAAAAAATTCATAGGATTGACTTTAAACCCAAAAAAACTTAATAAAGTAAAAATTAAGTAAAAAAATTTTGCTGAAATCTGGCCACTTTTTTGCTAGGGAGCGGATTCTTTTCCCTGCGGTAACGCTTTGCCTGCTCCATGCATAAATTACACTCCCATGTAATGACCCAAAGATATGGAGCAGTAGCACTAGAAAGCCCAAAATTTCCTTGCTCTGGCACGAGAACAAACTGAAAAATTTATTATACATTTGGGAGTCAGGTCGTTTTTGGGACCCAACCCCCTTTCTCCTGCAAAATGGGCCAGACTCCAACCCACGACCCGCTTACGCCCCTGGCGGGAACAGTTGAAGGCCTAACAAAAACATAGTTTTAAGCAACCCATATCACCCCTTTAAACCCACATCTACCCTGCATTTGGGTTGAAACTTAATGGAAAATGAGTTTTTTTTAACTATACTATATAACTCTATCTACAGTATCGTCTGGTTTTTTTACATTGCATTTTTTTAATTTTTTTTTTTCAATGACACACAGGCATAGCATCATTAAGGTTTTAAATATTTTGTAAATTTAAAAAATTAATTTTTTTTAAAAAAAGGGGTTTCCCCACAGTCAGCTCTAAAGCTGAATTCCAATGGACCTTTTGGGCTCAATATTTTGCCAGAGCCTGGTACCACTAGAGGATCATCTGGTATAACCCTGATGCAACTGATGAGCTATGTTACCACATTTCTCTCAGTACTCTACAAACCGGGACTCCTTTTTCGCATATTTAAAGAATTCAAGTTTGGTTTAATAATCCCCTTTTTCCCCAAAGGGAAATTTTAAAAAAACTTTTGCAAAAATACCAAAAAAAACCCTTTATGTTTAAACCCTATTAATTACTTTTTAATTTCATTTTTCCCAAAATTTTTTTTATCCCATTAAAAAATTTCCCCCATTTTCCTTTAAATTTTTCCCTTAGGATATATGTCTTTGAAGTTCTACAACGTAATATAAACAGTGTGAAAACCTTAAATGTGGAAATTACAGCATCCTTCCTCTCCCCCTAAGTTTCACCCGCAAATTGGCCCCCAGGAAAATAGGAAAAACTGTATCTCTGACCTCAGAAAACCCCATGAATGAGGGCTGATGAATCTCTGTGGACTCACGTTTTTCAAAGGGTATTTTTTGGAAATATGTTCCAAGGTCTGAGAGTTCAATACAAGTATGGCTCATACATACTTCCATGTACTCAGGCTGCACCACAATATTGCATATGATAACATAGCTATGATTTGAATAATCCATTACCCCTCTGCACTATGAATTTGGTTTGGCAACATAGGTAGACCTTTAATTATCAAATGTAAACAGTGCCTATGCCATTGTATGTAACAACAAAGGTATCCAATATATCCATGCTAACACCATGACATTTATGAGACAAGAAATAGACTTGTACATATAAAAATCCAAAGTACCATGCGCTATGACATTGCATATCACAAAAGCAATGTGCCCACAGTATGGAGGGAAGCTATAATCATATTTGGGTTGCCTCAATAATAACTACACAGTACAGGATAAGAACCTGTGAAAATATTCAATATTATTTTTTGCTTCAGATTTGTGGTATGGTATGGATTCTTTGTGAAGTCTTTATAGGTCATAAAGAGGGCAAGAAAGTTTACACCTGTTTAAGGTATTTCAATAAACTATAGATTTATAGAAGCCTGGGAGAAACTAAAAAAAACAGCACTGGCATATATTTCAGTACAGCTTTTACCCTGCTTAGGGACCAATTAAATCATAGTACAGAACTTGTCTGGTACTCAATATCACTAACAATCCATAAGCTTCTGCTACAATAGAAAAAGGTGTCTTGACTTATAATTACAGGTTTAAACTGCTGTTCACATTGCAAATATCCCATTGTAAGTTTTGAAATATTAATTGACATTAAAGGACTGAGTGATCTACTATGATAGAGAAACCTGGTTTACCCATGATACCTTAAAATGTAATTTAAAGTTTGTAATGAGAAATATTAAAAGAAGTGGTTACATTAAAATATAACAATGAGCTGATCTAACAATCAGACTAAAGGTTCTACAAAGTAAAAAAGCTAAATATGAAGTTAATAATTTATGGGTAACGGCCCCAATGGTCTTTTTTTCTATGTTAAATTGTTAATGTTCTTTACAACACTGCTTTGTCCGTAAAAGTAAGAATGGGAAATTAATGTATTTTCAAGAACACAATATCAAATGGAGGATATACATTGTTAGATAACACAATATAATAGCCCTAAATGCATAGTTTGTGACAATATTTTAACAAAATGATTCAAATTGGATACTAATGTCAATATAACTATATATGTTTATTTGTTCTTAAAGTCATTTTTAATTATTGAGACCAAAGGGTGTATACAGTGCCTTGCAAAGGTATTCGGCCCCCTTGAACTTTTCAACCTTTTGCCACATTTCAGGCTTCAAACATAAAGATATAAAATTTTAATTTCTTTTGTAAAGAATCAACAACAAGTGGGCAAAATGAAAAGGGGGGTTTTCAATATTATTGGGCCCCCTTTTAAATTTTCAGTGCAGCAAACCACTCCAGAAGTTAAAGGAGGATCTCTAAATACCAATGTTGTCCAAAGACGATGATAAATATAATCCACCGGGTTTAATCAATGCACCAAACTGTTTGAAAACCAGGTTTCGTTTAAAAGCGCAGAAGTTCATAAAAGACCAAGGAACACCCCACATTTTCCATGATACGTTGTGGAGAAGCTGGATTGGATAAAAAAAAATTTTCCCCCAAATTTTAAACACCCAAAAGAGCACGTGCAAGGACCCAATTTTGAAATGGAAGGATATCAACCCTGAAAATCTACCAAACCGGGGCTGTTCCCTAAATTTTCATCCAAACAATAGAAGACTGATTAGAGATGCACCAAAGAGGTACAAAATCCTCCTCCCGCCCCCCTCTCCCCCCATTTCCGGGGGATTACCCCGATCAGTGTACTCCCGAACACCGGTGAATTGCGGGCTACAAACCCCCCCCAATTAAGTCGTGTAATTTACCCTAAAAAAGCCCCAACCTGAATCCAATCGAAATCTGGGGAAAGAGCTGAAAAACCCGTTTAACAAACCCCCTCCATCCACCTCACGAGCCGAGCTGTTCTCCATGGAAAAGGGGCAAGAATTTTCAGTCTCCGGGGCAAAACTGATAAGACATACCCCAAACGCTTGAAACTGTAATCTACAAAAGGGGGCACTACAAAGTATTAACTTAAGGGGGCCGAATAATTTTGCATCCCCCATTTTTCATTTTTTTTTTTTTTGACAAATTAAAAAACCAATTGTGTCCCACTTGTTTTGTTTTTCTTCATAAAAATTAAAATCTTTAGGGTTTGAACCTGAAATTGGAAAAAGGGTTGAAAAGTTAAAGGGGGCCAAATATTTTTGCAAGGACTTAATAGGACTTCCAAAATAAAACTTTACAGAAGCAAAACTACTGTTGATAAAGTATTTCAAATGAAAAAAATGTAAAAAATAGTTACCTAGAGTTCCAAGACCACGTAAAAAGTCTACTGTCAGGAAAAAGCCCGCCCGCCGGCCCACTCGAGGGTCAGGGCCATTTGGGGGGTGTATCGTGACGTTACCTGCCCCCGGGGGACACAAGGTCACCAGATCTGTTTCACCAGGACCCCTGTCCAACGGGCACAGGGGCCCCGGGAAGGGACGGAGACACACTACCTCCAAATCCTGAACGGGGGAAGGATTTTTTTTTATCCGCCTGGTTAAAAAAAAATTGCCAGACAAATAACGCCCCCATTTGACATAAACCGGTCCGTTACGATTTATAAAAAGGGGCCGGGAACCGCCTTGGGTAGCTATATAGTAAGCCCGAGTACAAGGCTGAAAGGGCCGATGATCAAACAGATTAACTCAGATTTAAAGTTTTAGATTTAATTGGGTTTGGGGGGTGCACTAACAAATATATAAAAATTATGATAAATACAAAAAAGGGGTCAGAGGGCAAATATAATAGGGTTACAATTCAAAAGGCAGTAAAATATGCCCCCGTTCCCTTGGGGTTTGGGTTTGGGGCTGGGCTCACATGGGGGCAGATTGGCCCGCACTGCGTAATCTTCTGGAAATGATTAGACCCCTTGGTGAACGCGGGGCCCACCGGGGCTCCTGCTTATATCTTAATGGGACAGCCCATGGGCACCCACTAAAACCCCCCCAAACCCACCCCTGGACGCCCATGAACTCCTCCATTCTGGCCATGCAATTTCTGACTGAAAAACCAAAAAAGGGGGACCTAACGCACAAGGCTTTGGGGCACAGAACTGGCCAGTGCATCATCAGAACCGCGACCAACTACACCTGATAGCAGACCCACTATCCTATTGCTCCCTAAGTCCATTCCGTTTTCCAGTTCCCCGCCCGTGCAAACAGGGATGGTGGCTATGTTAGGGGGAGTTCCATATTCTAAGATTAAAATTTGGGGTATCCCTCATCCACGATTCTCTCAAAATTTTTTCTAAAATATGGGGCCCGCTGCGGCGGGGTTTTGGTTTCATTCAAGTCTTTTTTCTTGGGTTGGAGATGCACATTGTCTTCAGGGCTAATTAATTGAAAAAAGGATCCTTTTGATGGGTCAACCCCTGCTGGCAGTTTTCCTAGGAAGATTTTTTAAAATGGGCTGATTAACGTGAAATTGCGCTTTTCTGGGGGGCGGGGGCCATCGTGAGATCGACTAGATACGAATTTGGAGATAAAGTCATTTTTTGATAAATTTTCCTAAAACACCTCCCCCCTTTGGGGGGCCTAGGGCACACCTCGGGGTGTCCCCCTAGCGCCCCCCTGACCCCTCTCCCTGTGGGGACAACCCTCGGCGTTCCCGGGTCTGGGCCCTTCAGGTTGGCGAATGGCGAAGTGGTACTGTGGGACGCGGGGCCCACGAGCAACCCCCATTGGTTCTGGGACCGTTTGTAACCATTTTCAGGGGGTTGGGTCTGCTCCCGATTAATTAACGCCCTATAGTGGGCTGCAGCCCTGCGGGGCCCCACACACGCCAGGCATTCCTTCCTCCCATCGTAGAAAAGCCACTTCCCTCGGAAAAAGCTTCCCCCGGCTCAGTACAAACGGGTTTGTTCCTTGCCATTTGTCCACCTAGCTGAGCACTGCACCGAGGCCAAAGTCACGGTGTGGGTTTTTTTGTACTAAAAACTGCCAGGTGAAGTCAGCTGCTTTGTAACTGGGGGAGCTAAACAAGGCACCTTTGGGGGCCGGGAAAGGGCCTCTTGCACTTTTCCTGGTGAGCCCGTCGGGGCTTTGTCGGGCTACATATTGTGGAACAAACCTTCTATAGTACCCAGCGTGCCAAAAAGGGGACATCCCCTTTTTTTTTCCGGGGTGGGCCGGGAGCATTGCATCCACTTTCCCCCCAAAAAGGGCCCCCCCACCTCCCGGGGTCCCCAAGGAAAGGGGGACCCACTCATGCCCAGCGGCATTTTTTTGCGGCTTGATGACAACCTCCGGGGCAATACATCCAAGCACATGTGTCAGGTACTGGGGTGATCCTCCGGGGACAAAAACGCTGTGTCACCAGACAGGGGCCCGGACCCCTTAAAGTCCCTTGGGCAACGTGTTGCCTTTCCGCGGGAAAAAGGGGGCAGGGGCATCTTAAAACCGAACGGCAAAAAGTGACTCGTACACCAAGGGGGGTGATAAAGGGCATAACTTCCCTTGCCTCAGGGGTCGGGGTAATCGCCAAATATCCCCGGCTCAATCCATAGGGGCGGTACTTCCCCCCGGGCCAAACTGATCAAGCGGGGTCATCGATCTGGCTTTGGGTACACACGGTGACCTTTGAAGCATTGAGACACCTGTACCCACGCAGAACCGGGGGGGCCCTGATCCTTCTTGGGACGAGGACACGTGCGAGGCCCAGAAAACTGTTGGACCCTGGATGCCCCCCACTTCACAACTCATCAATCCCCTCACCATGTGCTGCTGCACTTTGGGGAGATCTGATATGCTGAACCCCGGGATTGGGGGTGTTTCCCCGTGTCCCGTGAGGACGGCGACTCCCCCTTCCAGGCACGTTAGTAACAATGCCGAAGGGGGTGGAGATTTTCAAACACGGGACCGTTGGCCTCTGGGAAAAGTCGACAAATCTCCCATCCACTATCCCCACCTGCCCTGACCGGGCAAGCATATCCAAGAGGGTCTCCGTCTCACTTTCCTCGGGCGGGTTGCCAGGGGAAGGGCCCCCCCTCCCCCATGATGCCGTTCAAAAGTTCATTTTGGAAGGCCTTCCCCCTTTCCCCCCGTCGGGGGCCGGGGGGTGACCATTATGTGATTTGGGCTTGATTTTCGGTGCACCCATATAGGCCTTCCCGGCTCCTAAGCTTTCCTGGGGTACGGGGACCATACCCACACTTTCTGACCCACCGGGTAGGTCCTCTCACAAGCGTTCTGGTATACCACTGTTTCTGTTAAGCCGACCCTTCATATTTCGGTGCAGCTGCGTCAAGCCTGCATTTTTGTCACGGAAGCGCAAGACAACTCAATACTGAACCTTCGGGGCTGCTAAGTCCCTTCCCCAGCCCTCCTTTCACCGAGCCGGGGCCCCCCGACACCTCGGGCCCAACAGGAGCTTGAAATGGAGAGAACCCCATTTAGGGCCGTGGAAACTTTCCCCGGGAACAAAAAGTAGGGGGGAGGTACCGCTCCCATCGCCCCGTGGGTGTTGCCAACACTTAAGCATCTGCTTCAGGTGCCATTGAACCCTTCACAAAGGCCTTAGTCTTGGGTGTATGGGGTGGCCACCAATATTGCAAACCTGTATCAGCTTAACAAAACATAACTGAGTCCCCCCTCATGAGCATTTTTCCCGGGGAAACCCCCTTCAAAAGAAAATTTTCCCCGTAACGGGGCCCCTTTGTCGCCCAAATGGGTGACAGGGGTACCGCTTCCGGTACCGAGTGGGTAGTCTACTACCCCTCAGTCGAAAACATTTCCGGGAGCGCGGGAATGACAAAGTCCAATCAAAACCACAGCCACCTCCTGAAAGGGTCGTCAGATGGGCAGGGACCAGGGGGGGGTTTGGGCCCGGGCCCCCGCCCTTCCCCCCCCCCTCTGACAGGTCACACGAACGGCATAGGCACCACAACATCTCCATCTTTTGCCAGTAAAATGCTGGGGCCCCCTTTCCTTTGTCTTGGTGATCCCCCAAGGGGTCCCCCATCGGAATCTCGTGCCAACCCCCCCAACAAATCCCCTGCGGGTAGGGGACCAACCAACCGTCGGTCCCGGGGCCCCGCCTCTGGTGAAACCCCCGGTCTGTCCCACCGCACGTGGGGACCGCCGTCCTTGGGCCCCAAAACCACCCCTGCGGGGTCTGATCCAAGGGTTGCTGTGCCGCCTCTCCTTGAGACTTTCAGGCTGTCGTCAGCCCTAACCCGCTGAAAATCTCGACTAGGGGTGGCCAAAGATAACTTTCCCCGTCATCGTCTTCCCTGGGGTCTTTTTCCTGGCCCTCGCCTACCCTGGCACTTACCCGGTTTCCCATGGAGGGTAAACCCCCGTGTCCCTGAGGGGTCTCCTGGCTCCTGGCCCTCCCACGCACGTGACACAGCCATGACCGCTGCAACCGCTGGTGGCCTCCCTCCCCCTCGGCGCCCATTAAAACGCCAGTGTTTTCTGGGCCCAACCCCGGCCCCCCAACATCCGTTTTTGGGGAGACCCTCCCGTGGGCCCTTTCCTGGGAACCCTGCCTCACCGCATGCTCTCCCACCCAGCGTCTTCCCACTGTCTGCCCTGGCTGTGGGGAGACCCCTCGTGGGGCCTTTTCCCGGGAGCCCCCGCCTCTCCTGAATGCTCTCCCAACAGCTTCTGTCCCTGGGTGTGAGGAGACCCTCCCTGTGGCCTTTCCTTGACCTTGCCTCACCTGCATCCTCCCCCACCGCACGCTCCCCATGTTTGTCCCCTCTGATCCACACCAAAACAGTGATTTCCCCGCAAGGCTTGCGGAACATCCTGCTGCCCTATTCAACCCCTGACCTATCTCCCCCACAGAGGGGAGGAAAACACCAAATCACCCACCCCCATACTCGCCTCAGTATGCATGTTAACAAAATTTTCCACATAAAAAGGGTTGGATACAATTACATTTGGGGGGAGAACCTTGGGGCTTCAGGGGTCAAAACAGGGTACCGCGCCCAAATCTGTCCCCAAACAAAATACTAAATGGAATTTCGAAGATACCCCCACCTCCCCACTCCCGCCTGGCACCCCAGTCCAACTACACCCTGGCTACTGGCAGTACCGGCACAACGCCTCCAATTCTGGAGACAGTGTGGGTCTTCCCGTGTATCATGTCCTTTGGGGACACCAGCTCAGGCTGCAAACATCATCTCCCAATGGTGTCCAAGATATGGCAACAGACCGGCCTACGGGACTGGGTGGTAGTTTCAAGGGGCCTTCCCCACCCCCACACAAAACATTGGGGGGGGGCCCTTTAAAAAAGGGGGCTGGGGTGGGCCCCTCTGGGGGCCAGGACATGTGGGCCTTGAAATGTCCCGGCTGTTTGCTAGGTACAGAGTTGGGCTTCCCCACAATGTGGAAGCATGGGGGTGGGGGGCCCCCTGGGCTTAGGGGGAGGGGGCCACGGGCCCCGAGGGGATCTTTCCCCCCTCCAGCTGGGTGCTTTCCCGGGCCTCCGGTCCCCAAAGGTTGGGATATTTATCCCGAGGTTTGCTGTCGGGGCCCCCCCATTTCCCCACAAGGTCTCCCGGGGGGTCTTCTGGCTTCCACAAAAACGCTCCATGGCGATGACTCCTTCAGCTCTGGGGCGGTGGGGGAGTTTTAACCCCCAAAGTTCCACGGCGACCCGCTTTCTAGAGGGCCCGCAGTGTCGGCCCAGCTGTCGGAGCTGCAAAATCCGGAGCTTTTTCCTGACATCTCAGGACTAGGTGTACGCCGGGTCAACGCCTCTTGACTTCCCTTTTAGGGCAGGGGGGCATCGCTGGCATTCCCCCAAAAATCTCGAAGGGGTTTACCTCTGAACGAGATTTGGAACCTGACCCCCTGGTCCTCAGGCACATGGTGGCGGCAAATTTTTTCGAAAACCATCTTTCTTCCCGACTTTATCCACATGGGAAATTTCCCCCCTCAACTTTGGGACCTGGGGCTCAGAGCTCTTACTGGGTGGGGTGGACTGGCCTTTTGCAGCTGAAGCACTTGTACTGGTGGGCTCCACGCTGACATTCCCCGGCCTCTCCCGACGTTTGGCACGCCGCCTCTACCGCTCGGCGCGTTTTGCAGCTTCCGCCTCTATCCCCCTCGCGATGTTCTGCACAGCCTTGTAAGTTTTGAGGTCTCCAGTCTCAAGCTAGCCAGGCAACTTGCAAAAGAAAAAGCTAGGGGGAGCTGCCCAGTGCGCCATTGACCACCTTTACTGCTCCTTGAGGAGCCCGAGCTGGACCTCCTCGCCTTCATAGTCCATTTATGTCTGGGCCCAACTCCCCGCTAACTTTTGCCCGTTTCCTCCGGCCTACATCTTTGCCCTTCCCCCACCAGCCATCCTTGCAAAACTTAGTTTCTTACACAAAAAAAACTGCAACCCGAATGCACCCAAAACCTTTTATTTGGCACCTGACTTGTCTAGTGCTGACTAACTTAAGACCCCAGCAGCAAAAACCCCCTCGGTAGTCCTCAGTCCCGGGAAAACGGGACCCGCACTCACACACACTATTTCTTGATCCCCCTGCTCTGCCACCAATCTGTCAGGAAAATGCCCGGGGCCCGCCGGGCCCCCTCGGGGTCGACGCCTACTTGTATCGTGACGTTGTGCTCCCCCCCAATGACACAAGGGCACCAGATTGTTTTTAAAAACCCTTGACCCCTGTCCACACGGCAAGGGGAACCCAGGAGGACAGAGAGCAACTACTCGTCCAGAATTCTGAACGGGGAAGAGAGATTGTTTTTCCCCACTGGTTAAACAAAAATCTCCAGACAAATAACGCCACCAGTTCTCTCTTTGGTATAAGACCGTCCATTACCACTTATAACAAGCCAGGGAAACCCGTCTTGTTATAAACCAGTACTAGGGGTGTAGGCCGATATCAAGACAAATTAATCAATTAAAAGTTTATAATTTAAAAGCCTTGGAGGCGCACAACAAATAATACAAAATGAGAAAAATATCGAAAAGATCGAGGTGCAAATATAAATTGGTTACAATTCAAAGGGAGTAAAATGTGCCAGTTTACCTGTGTGGGTTGGGTTTTGGGGGTGGGTTCACGGGGGCAGATGTGGGCCCTGCGCTCATGGTGCTTCTGGGAAAGAAGTAGGTAAAAAAACCCCCCCCTGGAGCAACGCCTAGCCCACCCCGGGGCTCCTGCTTATATCTGTAAAGGGACAGCACACTGGAACCCACTACACTCCCCCACACCCGCGGGGGGCCTATAAAACCCCCCATTTTTGGCCATGCAATTTCTGACTGAAAAACAAAAAATGGACCATAACGCGGCAGGGCATTGGCACAGAACCGAGCCAGTGGCATCATCAGAACCGGCTGGAGCTAAGCTACGCCCGGATAGCAGACACTCCTATCCTATGTGCTCCCTAAGTCCAGTTCCCGATTTCTCTGTCCCCCGGCCTCGTGCAAACATGGGAGTGGTGGCAATATGTACTGGGAGTTCCATATTTTAAGATATGAAATTGGGGTATACCTCGGATCCACGATTCTCTCATAAATCTTTATGAAATATCGAGGCTGCTGCCGCTGGGTTGGTTTCATTCAAGTCTTTGTTCTTAGGGTTGGAGAGTGCACATGTGTCTTCAGGTGCTAATAAATTGAAAAGAGGATCCTTTTGATGGGTCAACCTCCTGCTGTGCTAGCTTCCTATGGAAGAGCATTTACAATGGGCTGATTAACATGTAAATTGAGCTTTTCTGGGGGCTGGGAGCCATCTGTGAGAGCTGACTAGATAGGAAGTTGGAGATGAAGCCGTTTTTTGACTGAATTTCCCTCACATCTATCATTCACAATTCCACACCAGTAACAGTCACCATGCCCACATTGTGCGAACCTCCAAATATTAACTACAATGTAAGTTAATATTATGGACCGTATCTACTCATGTATAAACTGACTTTCTCAGCACATTTTTATGCTGAAACCCCCCCCCCCCCCCCCCCATTGGCTTATATTCGAGTGAGGGTTCCACTCAGGCCTGGGGTCGCTGCACCAGCTCAGAGCATCCACCGGGGGCTGGTGATTCCCCCTGGTGAGCCCCGAGTACCAGCGCCGGCCTAAGGCCCAACTACAGGCGCCACAGCGGTTGCATTTGGGACCGGACCCCTGAGCCAGGGGGGGCCTACAGGCCCCTCTCTGCCACACAGCTGTCTGCTGGGTCACATAGACCCAGCGATGCAGTGATCACAGGTGCCTGCACGGTGCAGATCTAAACTGCTAGTAACAGAAGTGAATACATCCCTAAGTGAAAATGGACAAATTGTGCCCAATTTGCCATTTTCTCTCCCCGATGTCAGGTGACTCATTAAGATTACAAGGTCTTTTGTGTGAAAGAGGAGCAGGTGAGTGTTATTGCTCTGACACTCTCTCATACTGGTCACTGGAAGTTCAACATGGCTCCTCATGGCAAAGAACTCTCTGAGGATGTAAAAAAAAAATTGTTGTTCTTCATAAAGATGGCCTAAGCTATAAGAAGATTGCCAACACCTATAAACTGAGTTGCAGCACGGTGGCCAAGACAATACCGCAGTTTAGCAAGACAGGTTCCACTCAGAACATGTATCGCCATGGTGGATCAAAGAAGTTGAGTGCACATGCTCAGCATCGTATCGTATCCAGATATTGTCTTTTCAAAATAGATATAAGAGTTTTGTGAGCATTGCTTTAGGGGTTAAAGGGAGGGAGGGTGAGCCTGTCAGTGCTCAGACCATATGCTGCTCACTGAATCAAATTGTCGTCCCAGAAGAAAATCTCTTCTAAAGATGATGCACTAGAAAGCCAACCAGCAAACAGTCTGGAACCATGTCTTGTGGTCTGATAAACTTATTTGGTTCAAGTGCATGTGGTGACAGCCAGGTGAGGAGTACAAAGACAATTGTGTCTTGCCTACAGTTAAGCATGTTGGTGGGAGTGTCATTGTTTGGGGCTACATGAGTACTTCCGGCTTTTGGAAGCCAAAATGTAATGTGACCTACTGAAGATGAACATGATTCCCTTCCTTCAGAAACTGGGCTGCAGGGTAGTATTTCAACATGATAATGACCCCAAACACACCCCCAAGATGACCACTGCCATGCTA
Source organism: Phyllomedusa bahiana (assembly GCA_025379985.1). NCBI lineage: Eukaryota > Metazoa > Chordata > Amphibia > Anura > Hylidae > Phyllomedusa > Phyllomedusa bahiana. The sequence continues at coordinate 14,316 of JAODAL010047977.1, read as the reverse complement.
AAGAAAATGAGGGTAAAGGTGCTGGACTGGCCAAGCATGTCTCCAGACCTAAACCCTATTGAACATCTATCTGGCATCCTCAAATGGAAAGTGGAGGCGCACAATGTCACTAACATTCACCATGTTATCATGGAGGAGTGGAAAAGGATTCCAGTGGCAACCTGTGAAGCTCTAGTGAACTCCATGCCCAAGAGAGTTAAGGCAGTGCTGGAAAATATTAGTGGCTTCACAATTTGTTCATTTTCACTTAGGGGTTTACCCAAATTTGTTGCCAGTGGTTTAAACTAGAGTTGAGGCGAACCGTTCGGAAAATGGTTAGTTCAGCATGAACTTCACGTTTTCTCTGAACCCGAGCCAAATTTTGTGCTGCGAGTTGGGTAAAATTCGGGTTCGAGACATTCATTCATGCCATTTGTAGCTGGTTCCTTCAGTTTTGGCGGCCAGCCACAGGTGGGGAGAATCAAAAACATCACCACTGAGGGTGTAGGGATCTCATTGGCTGCTAAAATCACATGACAGTCTTATGTGTATGTCATGGTATTTCCTGTTGAACGCCATTTCCACCTTACTCTCTGTAGTGAACACACTGCTGCCTCTGTGTGCTTTTTTGCCAGCAGACAGAAACACCATTTTCTAGTGATTTTACACAGGAAAAACTGCTGGTTAGATTACTCGGGGGTGGGAGGGGGACAGCTAGTTTGGGGAATAGTTTTTTTGCAGGGTTGCTGCCAAGGGTTCTTCAATAAGACATCGATCACAGATATTCCATAGAAAGAAATCTATTTGTAATAGTATTTGCTAGCAGCAATTTTTTGGGATTACATCAAAGTTCTGTTTTGTAGTGTTGCTGCCAAAGGTTCTTCAATAAGACACCATTCACAGATTATTCCATAGAAAGAAATCTATTTGTAATAATATTTGCTAGCAGCAAATTTCTGGGATCACACCAAAGTTCTGTTTTGCAGTGTTGCTGCCAAGAGTTCTTCAATAAGACACTGTTCACAGATATTCCATAGAAAGAAATTTATTTGTAATAGTATTTACAAGCAGCAAATTTTTGGGATTACACCAAAGTTCCGTTTCGAGGAAAGAATCTAAAGAATTTAACAACCACCAGCATGAACAGGCACATGCATGTAAAACATGAATTGCGGTGGAAGAATCACTTGAAGAAAAAAGGCCACACAGGTCCTGGGCTTCCAACCAACATGACATCTTCTGCCTCCACCACTTTAAAGCCCAAGCGGTCCTCTGCTGCCGATATGCCGGAGCAGCATTAACAAGCACCATCCCCAAGTTCCCAGACACTGTCGGCCAATTCCCACTACTAGCAACACAGTCTACACCTTCCCCTTCCACCAGTGTGACCTGCAGACACATGGACTAGTAAGCATGGTCAAGGGCGTTACATCTCACTGACTGCTCACTGGGTGAGTTGGGTGGATGACAGTGCCTCTGGTAATGGGTCTCGGCAGACACTATTCCACACTGCTAGAATGGAGCAGAATCCAGATCCCCAACCTCGACGGGTAGCATCACATGCTAAGAGAAACCAGGCCATTCTCAAATTAAAGTGTCTTGGAGACTGTCTACACACAGGTCAAGAGCTCAGACCGACCAGTGACTGTGTGCTAAGAACCTGGCACCAGGCAATGTGGTGTGCAACAATGGGAGACTTACGCACATCAGTAGACTTACACACATCCCTTGCCTGGCACATATCTTACACCTGGTCGTGCAGAAATTTTTCAAGCGCTACTCAGGTCATAAATGTCTGCTGAGGAAGGCTAGAGGTCTTAGCTCACACTTACGACGTTTACACCCTGCTTCGGCACGACTGGCAGTGTTGCAGCAGCATCTGAGCCTCCCCATCAACCGTCTCATTGTTGACGTGGCAACACGCTGGAATTCCACCCTCCACATGCACCAGCGATTGTGACAGCAGCGTAATGCCATTATGAAGTATGAAGTGTCACATGGCCTGAAAAGCAGTGGTGCAGACCTCGGGGTGTTGAGCCATAGAGAGGTGAAGGATCTCTGCAACATCCTTGACAGTTTTAAAGACACAACCAAAATGGTCAGTCAGGACGATGGCATTGTCAGCATGACTATTAAGGTCATATTTTTACTGGAACAAGCTGTAGACTGTCTGCGGCAGCAGGTCCCGGCAGTGATGGAGAAAGATGAAGCGGAAATAGAGCCTTACTCGCCGGAGGATGTAGAATGCCCGACTGTTTCCCAATTGTATCAGTCTTCTTTAGGCGGTGGTTCGAGGTTCAGGGTTGGTGCAGGACGGCAGTTAAGCTTACAGAGTAGAAGGTATGACGCTAGCCAGGCCTTAGACTGTCTGCGGCAGCAGGTCCCGGCAGTGATGGAGGAAGATGAGGCGGAAACAGAGCCTTACTCACCGGAGGATGTAGAAGGCCCGACTGTTTCACAATTGTATCGGTCTTCCTTCGGGGGTGGTTCGCGGTCAGGGTTGGTGCAGGACGGCAGTTAAGCTCACAGAGTAGAAAGCATGACGCTAGTCAGGCCTCTGGTGACAGTCAGGATGAGGAAGTGGAGAAGGATGATGAGGCAGGGGTGTACACCACCGGTACCGATTACCCTTCGGTGGTAAGAGGTTGGCACAGATTTCAGGAGGAGGAGAAGGAGGAAGAGGAGGAAAATCTGGTTAGTGCCCCTCGACCCCAAGGCTTCGGAGATCCTGGCAGCATGTCACACATGAGTGCTTGGATGCTACTTTACCTGCAACATGATCCACGCATCCAGGCAATCAAAATGAACAGCGATTACTGGGTGGCCACCCTCTTTGATCTACCTTACAAATTAAAAGTGAGCACTTTCCTTCCACCCACACGATTTGACAGTAGAATACAGGAATTTGAGACAGTGCTCACTGACCAACTCAAAACATCTGTTGCGTCTTCTTCACATTCTAATGTCACGGTGGAACAACGTCAGCAACATACCAGCAGTAGAATAGCAAGTAGCCACAGCAGCAGCAGCAGGAAGTTCGGCAGAAGTGCACTGGTTAACATTTTTAATTCGGTTTCTACCACCTCACCAACACCTGCAAGGCAGGGCAGCATTCGGACATACTGAGACCGCCTTAAGTGCATGGTCCAAGATTACCTGCGGCTCAACACAGATGTTTTTGGACTTCTGGGTGTCCAAAATGGATGAATGGCCTGAGCTTGTTCGACACGCCATACAAAATTTAGCCTGCACGGCAGCCAGCATTATCTCAGGATGCACCTTCAGCACCTCTGGCGCGGTGATAACTGACAAACATATCCGTCTTTTCCCGAGAATGTGGATCGTTTGACATTTATCAAAATGAATCACACGTGGATCTCTGAAGATTTTGTTGCCCCGGTTGCCGATGTCACTGACTAGTAAACTGTATCATATCTTCTTGACAATGTGAAATATACATTCCATCAGTCATCAATTAACATCAGTCATAAATCAGTCTGCAGTAATCATCTATTAATCGTTTCAGGCCTTATACAGCCAAATCAAATTGGGCTCCCACCCATTACTACTTCCTATTTTTTTTTACATATTTCTCAATTAGGGCCCGTGACAGAAGTACTGCCCTTTCTGTCCTGTTGACACCCCTGGTGGTAGAAGCTGCTATGGGTTCCTGCATCCTGAGGTGTCCCAAAAGCCCCTTTGACACATAAGAAGACACTGGTATTGGTAAATGGCAAATAGAAACTGGCAGGGGTGCCAATAGGGCAGTACTCCTTTGAGGGGCCCTAATCAAAATGGTCCACAGTGATCTGTGTCACGGTTCATGCCGCGGTCCCTGCCTTGGACCGTCGGCCTGTCCGTGCCTGCCATGTCTCTGCTGGGGCTCTCTGTGCAGGGGTCCCAGCAGCCTGTGTTCTGCTATGTACTTGCCTGTCCTTTCCAGTCTTGTTGCTTCCTGAGTCCTGTCTGTGCACTGGCCTCCTAAGGCGTGCGCGTCGGCAGCTTCCCTGCCTATTTATAGTTTCCTGTTCTGTGCACCTTCCTCTTCACCCCTGACCTCTGGCTATAAGAGGAAGTTCTTGTCTCTACTCTGGGTCAGTTCATTGCAGTCTGTTACAGCCTCTTGCTGTGTCTGTTTGTGTCCATCTTGAGCTCCTGCCAGTATCTCTGGACAACCCTGGAGATGCTGGTCCAGTCTGTGTCATCTGAGCTCCTGACCTTCTGTCTGTCTCCTGTTACGTCTGATGTCTCTGCACCTGTCCTGTGTCCTGCCTCGGCACCTGTTCCTGGTCTGTACCTGTCGTGTTACCCGTCCGGTTCCTGTTGTATCCTGTGGTGTACGTTTATCCCTCCTGTATCCTGCTGTGTTCCTGAGTACGTTTTACCTGCCCTGCTTATGTTCTCCTATGTTCCTGTGTTCCTGTCCTGTACCCCGGCTGTCACCGCAGGTAGCCACGTCAGGGGTAGTGACCTGGGGGTCCTGCAGCCAAGTCCATCCCGCTTTGCGGCGGGCTCTGGCGAAGACCAGGGGCCCCTTAGACTCCACTCCCTGGCGTGGTCCTCCAGCTACCACCTCGCCTGCGGTGATCACAGAGGATCCACACCCGGATGTCGGCGGTCGGTGCCTCGGCATACGTCTGTCAGCGCCGCACTGTTACAGTATGAACTGACCATGGATCCCGCCGGGGTGACCCTGCCCTCGTCTAGAGTGTCTGCACCCGTGGCCTAGCTCATGGTCCAGCCCAGAGCTTCCGTTTGGCCTAGCTCATGGTCCAGCCCAGAGCTTACGTTTGGCCTAGCTCATGGTCCAGCCCAGAGCTTACGTTTGGCCTACTCATGGTACCAGTCCAGAGCTTAACGTTTGGCCTAGCTCATGGTCCAGCCCAGAGCTTACGTTTGGCCTAGCTCATGGTCCAGTCCCAGAGCTTCACGTGGCCTAGCTCGAGGTCCAGCCCAGAGCTTACGTTTGGACTAGCTCGTGGTCCCGCCCAGAGCTACGTTTGGCCTAGCTCATGTCCCAGCCCAAGCTTACGTTTTGGCCTAGCTCATGGTCCCCCGCCTGAGCCTCTGAGTCCCCGTGGCTTACGGTCCCGCCCTGAGCCTTCTGAGTCCCCGTGGCTTACGGTCCCGCCCTGAGCCTTCTGAGTCCCCGTGGCTTACGGTCCCGCCCTGAGCCTTCTGAGTCCCCGTGGCGTACGGCCCGCCCTGACCCTACTGAGACCCCGTGGCTTTCGGTCCCGCCATGTCAGTTCTGAGTCCCCGTGGCTTACGGTCCCGCCCTGAGCCTTCTGAGTCCCCGTGGCTTACGGTCCCGCCCTGAGCCTTCTGAGTCCCCGTGGCTTACGGTCCCGCCCTGAGCCTTCTGAGTCCCCTGTGGCTTACTGCCCGCCCTGGCTCCCCTCCTATTTTGCCTATGCCCCGCTTGTTCCTCCCATGCACCTCCGTTTCTAGGTTTTCCCTATACTGGCTTATATACAGCCTGTTACTTGGTTTTGGGGTTACCCCCGTAGAAGTGGCGGGCCCCTGGCCGATGTGGAATGCCATTCTGTGAATTGGAGGGGAGGAGGGGCTTTGAGGGGGGTACTGTCCATGGTTCATGCCGCGTGTCCCTGCCTGGGACCGACGGCCGGTCCGTGCCTGCGAGCTCTCTGCTGGGGCTCCCTGTGCAGGGGTCCCAGCAGCCTGTGTTCTGCTATGTACTTGCCTGTCCTGTTCAGTCTTGTTGCGTCCTGGGTCCTGTCTGTGCACTGTGCCTCCTAGGCGTGCGCACGGCAGCTTCCTGCCTATGTATAGTTTCCTGTTCTGTGCACCTTCCTCTTCACCCCTGACCTCTGGCTATAAGAGGAAGTTCTTGTCTCTACTCTGGGTCAGTTCATTGCAGTCTGTTACAGCCTCTTGCTGTGTCTGTTTGTGTCCATCTTGAGCTCCTGCCAGTATCTCTGGACTTAACCCTGGAGATGCTGGTCCAGTCTGTGTCATCTGAGCTCCTGACCTTCTGTCTGTCTCCTGTTACGTCTGATGTTCTCTGCACCTGTCCTGTGTTCCTGCCTCGGCACCTGTTCCTGGTTTGTACCTGTCGTGTTACCCGTCCGGTTCCTGTGGTGTACGTTTATCCCTCCTGTATCCTGCTGTGTTCCTGAGTACGTTTTACCTGCCCTGCTTATGTTCTCCTATGTTCCTGTGTTCCTGTCCTGTACCCCGGCTGTCACCGCAGGTAGCCACGTCAGGGGTAGTGACCTGGGGTCCCGCAGCCAAGTCCATCCCGCTTTGCGGCGGGCTCTGGCGAAGACCAGGGCCCCTTAGACTCCACTCCCTGGCGTGGTCCTCCAGCTACCACCTCGCCTGCGGTGATCACAGAGGATCCACACCCGGATGTCGGCGGTCGGTGCCTCAGCATACGTCTGTCAGCGCCGCGCTGTTACAATATGTTAAAAAATAAGTACTAGTAATAGGTGGGGGCCCCATTTCATTTAGCTGCATGGGGCCCTGAAACGGTTAATAGATGACTGACGGCAGCCCTGACTACCACTGCACCCCCTATAACTACAGCCCTGCCAGCTGTTCCCCATTGGGATGCTCTTGCTGCCACCCCATATATGACATGTTTTTAGGCCCTGGTGAAAAAGTGATAGGGGGCTCCTGCCAGTTACCATGTGTCATTTCCAATACCGGCATCTTCTTGTGTGTCAAATGGACCTTGTAGCAGCTGCTAGCGCTGCACCTTGTATAGCTGCGCTGTCCTCATCTTTTCAGTTGGCCATAGAAAGGAATGACTAATTTAAGCCTGTGAATTTTTTTCTGTGACTCTTAGAGCAAAATTGTCTTCACTAAGTTGTTCTACGTATCCATTTTACTCTTATGGAAGGTAATTGCAGCTTCTCCTCATTTGTGTTAGTATAAAAATTAACCTCAACATCATCTCCCATTGACTTTAATGGGGTTTAACGTTTGGTTTGGCATTAGTTTCGGAGTTCGGTCCGAATTTCTTAAAATTTTGGGATTCGGCCACAACTGAAGTTTTTTAGTGCTCGCTCATCACTAGTTTTGACATTGATAGCTATGAGTTATTTTGAGGGCACACCAAATTTACACTGTTGTACAACCTGTATACTGAAATTGTATCAGTGTCATATCTTCAGTGTTGTCCCATGAAAAGATATAAGAACAAAATTGCAAAAATGTAAAGGGTGTACTTACTTTTGTGAGATACTCTATATTACTCAAAAAACACCAGAGGTTACACAAACCTCACTGATATTTATTCACAGCCTCCACAAATTCTGCTACATCCCTCCTATGCAGCAGCCTAGATAAGATATTGACCCTATTTATCAAGAATATCAGATATTTTTTATTCTGTTAGACACAACCACTTTTAGTAAAGTAGTTCAAAGTGACTAGTACTATTGAAACAAATTCCTGTGAATGTGAATAGCTAATGTCCTTAATGAGGGTATGGACTCACAAATTAATACTTTCCTCTTGATAGGGTTGATGCATTTTGGTATCGATGGAAAAAGAAATACAGCATATCCGAAATATAATAAACGATTTAGGTACCAGCGATTTTGAAATCCTAGGCGAGGAGCTTCATAAGTATCAATAGTGGTTTTTTTTGGCTCCAACAGAGCCATTTACTAGCAACAAGTATGAATGAGCAAACAGGAAAAAATAAAAAAATTTTATATATTAAAAAATAAATATATATATATATATATATATAAATATAAAAATAAAAAAATTTATATATATATATATTTTTTATATATATAAAATATATTATATATAGAAAAAAAGGAAAAATTTCACAGCACTTTTAAAGATGTAAATAAAAGGGTGCAGAAACCAGAAAAAACCCGGGCCCCCATGTTCCTATTTGAAAAACTCCAAAAAATGTCGCAGCACTCAGCAGGAAACGATAAAAAAATTTGGTGTTTTTTCCCAACTGTTCGCGCTTTTTGGGCCTTCTCAGAACCGTTTCAATTAAAATTGAAAACGTCTGAGAGAGAGCCGAAACGTCGTTTTAACCATGTTGGAATAAACACCTGATTTTTTTTCGTACCTTGAGTGCTGCGACTTTTTTTGGGTTTTATATATATATATAAATAAAATATATTAAATTAAAAAATATATTATAAAATTATATTATATAAAATTATAAAAATTTTAAAATAAAAAAAAAAAGAAAAAATGAACCGAACTCCAAAAAGATTTCAGGAAAAAAGGGGGTTTACCCCCCAGCTAAAAGAGCGACGTTTCAGCTCCTTCACGGAGCCTTTGTCAAGCTTAGACCAGAAGAAACTAAAACATTATTGATTACATAACTTAATACAAAAAAAGCAATAAAATATCATATAACAATAACCAAGGGGTGGGGATATATACCTTTGCCCCATTAATTTATGCGATGCACTAAAACAATATAAACAAGCTCGCATTCTTTGTTCTCAGTGCACATGACCATAGTTGTAGAAGCCCACCTTTAGTTCCTAGTGAAAGGTGACACTATTTCTATTTTCATGTCTACATTAGTTTCTTCTGTATTGGATACATCTGGTCTATACATACACTGCTTGTTGCTTGAAAATGGCTGTAGGTGGATTTAAAATGGCTCTAACCATTTAATTGGTTATATATATTGTGGAGGATTATCATCAACATTCATAGCACCCGGGGGTTTGATGACGGGGAAAGGGACACGAGGTAAAGTTCCAAGCCCGTCTATCCCGGGGTTTTTTTAAATTGGCAACTAAATAATAAAACCCCTTAAGTCATTTTAAAAATAAAACAAAAACCCTGCTGGGCTGACTCTCCTAAAAAAAAAGGGCCTCACAAAACCCGGGGGACACATTTAGTGTGTGTTAAAAACAAACAAAAGTAAAATGTGTTACTTACAATGTTGCTTTAGCTTTCCACCAGCAGCACACAAAGGCCTGCAGGGCTAGACTTTATGGGGCCTGAAACCAATCTCACCTGGTATGTGGGAATGGCCACCCACCCAGCACTTTGGCCACTCCAGGAAAAAACCTGCCCAGAATAAGTGGCTTGGAGCCACTATACTAGCACTAAGAATAGTAAAATGTGTCAGTAACATAGTGCTACTGACAAACTGCCGGTCTCCCTTCACCGTAATCATCGAGTTTCATCGCTATAGTACTAAAGACCACTAGTCCCTTGTCCAGTGTAAATGCTCCCTGTCCCATGCAAAACGATGATGCCTATGTCTGGTGGTGTGGTAAGGTACCTTTGCCGGTTGGGTCATCTAACATGCAGACCACGCTGATGTAAAAGTTAAAAGGGTTCTGACATGACCTTGGTCCCCCTCTCACCCCCTTTAAAATGTGCCTATTTGTGGGTTTTCTCATCCCGTTTCCAGGTCATTGTTTACAATTGCAAACTATTAAGTCAATATGTAGTGGTATGGAAAAGACACAAACATTGCAGAAGACACACAAGAAAATGTATTTTGCATGTCTGGGGCCCCCACCCTCTCTTCTAGAATTTCACATGTTGCAGAATGCTAGTTGGCCTATACTGCAATTGATTATTCATCATAATTTCCAAAATGAGGGGTTTAGAACCAAAGGTATTTCAAAAGGAACCCAGCAGGGTTTTTTATGCTGCCCTTTGGAGGGAATGAAAAAGGGAGAAGTGAGTCTTGATGTATGCTGTTACATGATTTGATGAGAACTAAAAGTCGGGCCAAATAAAGAGGGGGATGTTCTGGGGAAAAAAAGGTCAATGACCCCAAAAATTTCCCGAAAAAAATAGAACACCAGCACACTAATATAATGATATTAGGGTCCAAAAAAAAAAATTTTTTACTTTTCAAAACGAAAAAATTAGCCCAAAACATTCCCCAAAAAAAGAAAATAACAAAAGGGGGGAAAAGATACTGGAGTGGGGGTATTGTTGTAACTTAAGTGGGGAGGGAAGATCCCGGACCGTTGGTATGAGAGGCAAGGAAACGATGTGTGAGAGATGGCAGGCGCGCAAGATAAGAGCATCTGCAGAAGTCTGCGCAGGCACAGAGGCCATACACATCAAGTCAGGGTCAGGGCGGAAAAAAATGTGTAATGGACAAGCAGATACCCGCATGCCATGGGAGTGATAAGAGAGTAATAGTAGGGGAAAGAAGGAGTAGTTTAACAAAAAAAAAGGAAATAAAAAGACAAAGAGGAGTATTAAAAGGAATGTTGTAATAAAATGGCAAGTAAGTATCGAGGATATAAGTGAGGAATCAGAGAAAAAGATAAAAGAGATATAAATAAAAGAAGAATAATGTAAATAAGGAAAAGGTGAACTAAAATAGAAAAACATGGGGGACATGAAGGAAAGGAAAGGGTATTGTATGTAAAAGGGTAGTGTATGAAAAGAAATAAGGAATAATAGATCAAGTATCTGTCAGATTGGATAAAGAACACTGAGGAAAAAAGGAGGAATAGAAGAGTTGAAGAAAGAAAGGAAGAAGGATGGGGAAAAAAAGGTGGGCGAGGAAGCAGGCTACCAGAAAAAGGAGGCGGAAGCGTGAAGACTCAGTTATACTCAACCTGGATAAAGAGAGTCCGGTTGACAAATATGGAAGACTATCTAGTCTTGAAGTTAAAAAAAAAAAAAAAACAATATACTGTAATAGTATATCAATAAAGAAACCCCAGAAAATTGCAAAAGAAAGACAATTTGTCACAAAGAAAAAAAAGGACAAAAATCACAATAAAAATATATACAATACAGTGAGGGTAAGTGACAATGCGCAAGCAGTAATAACCTAATCTCTTGATGATAAGGAGACATAGTGTTCTCAATCGGAGATTTATAGCAATGTCTCATATTCACGATTCAGTCCATGCAGTTCCAAAATAGCATGTGTATCCAAAAGTTGGGTAAAGCGGTTGCCACCTCTTCTGGAAAATGGAACATGCTCGATAACCTGGAAGCAAAGTTGTGCTGGCGAATGGTTGCATTTATTAAAAAGTGAGCTGGGATGGGTAAAAGAAGTTCATGGCAGCAAATGGTTGACTTGTGTTTGGAGATGAGTTTTTTTTATGGGTTGAGAAGTTTGTCCAACGTATCCAAGAATACTAGGAAATTTTAAAAGATATATGACGAACTTGGAATGACAGCTACAGTGAAGGAAATAATTATTTGATCCCTTGCTGTGTAAGTTTGCCCACTGACAAAGACATGAATAGTCTATAATTTTAAGGGTAGGTTAATTTCAACATTGATAGATAGAATATCCAAAATAAAATCCAGAAAATCACATTGTGTAAATTATATGAATTTACTTGCATTTTGCAGTGAAAAATAACTATTTGATCCCTCTGTCAAACAATACTTGATACTTGGTGGCAAAACCCTTGTTGGCAAGCACAGCAGTCAGACATTTTTTGTAGTTGATGATGAGGTTTGCACACATGTCAGGAGGAATTTTGGTCCGAGGCATGTACGATCGCGGGTCGGCAAAGTGCGGCACAGTGCAGCGCTCGCCAGCTCCGACAGGCAGACCTAGTTGATTCTGGTCTAAATGAGCAGGAGGAGGCAAAGTGAATCGAGAACGTAACATGAGAAGAAACATATAGAAGATCGCAAAAGAAATCTCGGCTCTCAGCTCCGTGCGGCATGGATTATGATTCCAAAAATCGCTTTTATTAGGTGTAAAACATTCCAACTATATAGATATTGCAAGAGTAATAAATTAAAAACTTTTTATTGAAACAACATATTCGTTAAAATATGTAACTCGCTTTGCAAATAAATTGCTACTTGCGTGTATTCTTAGTCCATAGTAAGCAGTCGGTCCTTTTCATCTAGGCATAAATGCATGAACTCCAAAGGCGCACACTTTAGTCCAAACGCCAAGTAGTGGAGCATGTAGATAGACAGGCGGAGCTGATAGGATCGTGTGACGTTTCGGGGCTAGCCTTGCCCCTACCTCAACCACGTAATTACCCTGTGGTCACTTCCTTTTATACATAATGACGTATACATATACGTATACATATATGTATATGTAGCACATTTTGTTACATAACGGACAAATAAAAACAAACCTACAATCATTCAAAGAAACACTCGCATGTTAAGATTTTCATTCATGCCGGCTGGAGCTAGTGTTTTCAATCTGAATATCCAGAAAGCCTCTCTTTGGAGCAAACGTATCTCTAACTCCTCTGTACCTTTTGCTGTTATCTCCTCCAATACACACCATTTTAATTCTGTAACTGAATGGTTATTTTCCTGGAAATGCTTAGCGACAGTGGTTTCGCCAAACCTTCTCTTATCACTACTATCAAACGTGCTCTGGGTGCGCATATTTCTTATATTAGAGCGATGTTCTGTAATCCTGATCTTAATCTGTCGGGACGTCTGTCCCACATAGCCTTTGCTTTTCAAAAGTAAATGACCCCTTTGGAGTTGCATGTATAGAAACCTTTTAACTGGATTTTAAATCCCTGTGTTGTGTGCGTTATATGCAGGAGTATTAGCAGGACGGTGAAAGTCTTTATAATTCTGCCATTGAAAGGTATAGGTGTAAAACATTATCAGAAAAAGAGCTCACACCTTAAAAAAAAAAAAAAAAATACATAAAAAAAATCACTTTCCAAAAATCTAGAACGGCGCAACATCAGAAATTAGGATCTTGGAAATTGCCGGGAAATACAGTAATTCAAATTCTGAAAGCGCTTTTCATTGGTCGGCAGAAACCAGCCAATCAGAATAGGAGCGACAGGGACCCATTATAACCTATGGAGAAATATTGACCAATCAAATTCAAAGTTCAAAAATACGGGACAGTTCAAAATACAGTAAAAATGCAGAAAAGAGCTGATTGGTTGAGCTAGCGGGGGCTTGGCTATCCCGGCCAATCAGAATAGGAGCCACAATGAACCATTATAACCTATGGGGAAATATTGACCAATCAAATTTAAAGGTGGGACAGTTCAAAATACAGTAAAAATGCAGAAAAGAGCTGATTGGTTGAGCTAGTGGGGGCGTGGCTATCTCGGCCAATCAGAGTGCAAGCTACTTTCTCCCATTGTAGTCTATGACCAGATCGGGGCAATGAAATCTCGGCTCTCAGCGCCGTGCGGCATGGAGTATGATTTAAAAAATCGTTTTTATTAGGTGTAAAATATGATCTGAAAAAGAGCTGAAACCTTCTATAAACATAAATCAATCAAATTCCTAACAACGCGTTTGTCACTGAGACCGGCGCTACATCAGGAATTGCGATATAGAGAATTGCCAGGAAATACAGTAATTCAAATTCTGTAAGCTCTTCTCATTGTTCGGCAGAAACCAGCCAATCAGAATAGGAGCGACAAGGACCCATTATAACCTATTGAGAAATATTGACCAATCAAATTCAAAGGCGGGACAGTTCAAAATACAGTAAAAATGCAGAAAAAAGCTGATTGGTTGAGCTAGCGGGGGCTTGGCTATCCCGGCCAATCAGAATAGGAGCGACAGTGAACCATTATAACCTATGGAGAAATATTGACCAATCAAATTTAAAGGTGGGACAGTTCAAAATACAGTAAAAATGCAGAAAAGAGCTGATTGGTTGAGCTAGTGGGGGCGTGGCTATCTCGGCCAATCAGAACGCGAGCTACTTTCTCCCATTGTAGTCTGTGGCCATATCGGGGCAATGAAATCTCGGCTCTCAGCGCCGTGCGGCATGGAGTATAATTTAAAAAATCGTTTTTATTAGGTGTAAAATATGATCTGAAAAAGAGCTGAAACTTTCTATAAACATAAATCAATCAAATTCCTAACAACGCGTTTGTCACTGAGACCGGCGCTACATCAGGAATTGCGATATAGAGAATTGCCGGGAAATACAGTAATTCAAATTCTGTAAGCTCTTCTCATTGGTCTGCAGAAACCAACCAATCAGAATAGGAGTGACAGTGAACCATTATAACATATAGAGAAGTATTGACCAATCAAATGCAAAGGCGGGACAGTTCAAAATACAGTAAAAAAAGGCAGAAAAGAGCTGATTGGTTGAGACCAGGCGGCAGATATGAATCCACCAATCATATGTAGTGCGTCTATTTTGAGTGGAGAAAGAAGGGCACGATAGAAGGGCGCCCTAAAAGTTATTACTTTCTATGGGAAATATTCTAGTACTGTGATTGGTTGGGGAGAAGAGACACTCGTCCTGCTTAGCCAATCAGCGGATGAGCTACCTTCTTATAGAGTTCTATGGGGAAAAGAAATGCAGAGCGAGCTCTGTTTGTGCTTGGCTAAGTTAATAGAGGCGCGGTTATTTGGACCAATGGGAGAGCGAGCAACGAGAGCCGAGATTTCATTGCCCCGATCTTCATCCTT
>JAODAL010047976.1:0-29408 GCA_025379985.1 Phyllomedusa bahiana | reverse complement strand
TGAAAATGAAAATGGTAAATTTACCATAGATTGTTGTAATGGAAATTAATTCCATCAAGATTTTCTTATGACTCTGGTTTGGCGGGTTTTGCTATGTTTGAAATGACGATTTCGTACTTTAATAAATGTTGATTTTTTTGTTCAACAAAAGGGCAATTATGAATCTCGCCGGGTCGGGGCCCCCCTTTCCGCTATTTTCCGGAAATTGCCCCTGTTTATTCGGCGCCGGGAAGCGTCATACTACATTAAAGTCCCCCGCGCCTCGCCTGTGTGGGGGCGCAGGCGGGACTGAGGCGCAGTGCGGCGCTGCCCCTATGATTCGGCGCCGGGGTGTGGGGTAACCATGCGGGGAAAAAGTCCGCCCGCCCCGCCAGTGTGGAGGGGGCAGGGCGGGGGGTGGGCGCCAATGCGGGTGGCCTAAGATTCGCCGTCCGGGCGGTGCCTCGTACATGCGGGCAAAATTTCCCCGGGGGGGCCCGCCAGTTGTGTGGGGCACAGTGCGGGGACATGGGGCATGGGGACTTAGAATTAGGATAGGGAAATTGGCCGGGAAAAAAACAGTAATTAAAATTCAAAAGCTATTTGATTGGTCGGCATAAACCGGCCAATCAAAATGGGAGCGCAGTGAACCTTTAAAAAACCTATGGGGAAGTTTAGCCAATCAAAATCCAGGGGGGATAGTTCAAAATAAGTAAAAATGCTAAAAAAAGAGCGATTGGTTAAGCTACGGGGACTTGGTACTAGCAATCAAAATAGGAGCGACAGAGCCCATTCTAGCCTATGGAGAATTTAACCAATCAGATCCACGGGGGGACGTTAAAAAATACTGTAAAAAAATGCTGAAAAAGGGGGTTTTGGGCGAGCAAAGCGGGGGCTGGGCTAGCTGCCAATCAGAATAGGAGGGACAAGACCCATTAAAACCTTGGAAAATTTTATTGACCAAAGAATGGGAGCGACAAAGACCCATTCAGTTATGGAAAAGTTTAGCCAATCAGAACCCAGGGGGAAAATTTCAAAATACTTTAAAAGACAAAAAAGAGTGTTTGGCAGCTAGCGGGGCTTGGCTATCCAGCCAATCAGGCGGAGCTACTTCTCCCATTATGTCTAAAAAAAGGGGGCGCTCGAAATCTGGGCGTCAGCCCCGGGGCGGCAGAATATTAAAAAAAAAAATTATTTTTTTAAATGAAAAAACATTATCAGATAAAGGCTAAAACCCTTCTTTAGAAATAAAGCAGTTAAAAACCCGAACAACGCGTTTGTCGCCGAGCCCGGCGTACATGGGGAAATTTGCAAAGAGGAGAATTCCCGGGAAATACAGTAATTCAAATGTTTAAGCTTTTCTCATTGGTCGGCAAAACCACCAACAGAATAGGAGGACAATGTCCCATTATAACCTTGGAGGAAAATTTGCCCAATCAAATAGGAGGGACAATTCCCATTATTCCATGGAGAAAAATTGACCAATCATATTAAAAGCGGGACATTTTTAAAATACAGAAAAAAAATGCAGAAACGACCCTGTTGGTTAAGCGGGGGGGGGCTCGTCCGCTTAGTCAATTCTGAGTGCGCTCTTGTTTGGCTAATTAAAAGAGGGCCGTTTTTTGGACCAATGGGGGAGCGGGACCCCTATTTTGGGTTTTCTAATGCAATCAAAAAATCAAACTGTAAAAAGGCCGAAATCAAATTATAAGGCCCGTTCACCGGTTATTTCAGAAGTATTTACAAGGATTTCCGTGTAAAATACGTTCTGAAATCAGTTGAAAATCAGTTGAAATAAGTGCCACTAAGTGTGGCACGTATTTGTAACGAATTTCCCGACGGATTCACCCTCTCAAATCATTGTAGGTGGTGAAAGTCCCCCGGAAATATTGAATGCAATTGTTTTTCCGTCCGGATTTGGGCCTCCCCAATCGCGGCGGCAAACCGGAACGGAATTTTGCGTCGTGTGAACACAGCCGTATTTTTCTATTGGAAAAACAATAGAAAAAGGCGTGACTTATTTCGGACGGATTTGCCGACGGATTGCGATCGAAAACCGTCGGGAAATCCCTCGAAATAAGCCCTGTGAACGGGCCCCCAAAACTACGAAGTTGTCCCATGTGATATAAAAAAAATAAATATGGGGGGAACCAAAAAAAAATATTAAAACAATAAAATCTGTTTATTTCTTTATTTTGTTAGCCAAGGACAATAGTATGGGGGGCAAGAAAATAAAGAAAAAAACATGATTTTTTTGATTTAATATTTTTTTCGTTTCCCCCTATTATCATTGTTTTTTATACACACGGGGGCAACTTCGTAGTGTTTTAATTTGATTTCGGCCATGTCCAGTTTTATTTCGATTGATTAAAAAACCCATAGGGCGCGCTCGCTCCTTTCCCTTGGTCCCAAAATAAAAGGCCCTCTTTTAACTTAGCCAAAACAAGAGCCCCCAAATTTCTTTTCTCCTTTTGAACTTATGAGAAAGTAAATCGCGCTCTGATAGGCAAACTGGACGAGCCCCCCCGGGTTAACCAAAAGCTGTTTCTGATTTTTTACTGTATTTTGAACTGTCCCCCCCTTTGAATATGTTGGTAATTTTTTTCCCATAGGATTTATGGGTATTGTCGCTCCTATTTTGATTGGTCTTCCCTCCATAGGTTATAATGGGACATTGTCCCCTCCTATTTCTGATTGGTGGTTTTTTTGCCCCACCAATAGAAAAAAGCTTTAAAAAATTTGAAATTTCTGTATTTCCCGGGGGTTTTTCTATTCAATTCCCTAGTAGCGTGGGCTGGCGACAAAACCCATGTTGGGGTTTTTTTTTGCTTTTTTGTAAAGATGGGTTTTTTGGCTTTTATCTGTAATGTTTTTTCATTTAATAAAAAAATTTTTTTTATTAATACTTCCCGCCCCACGGCGTGAGCTCCGAGATTTTTTCAGACACCTCTCTCCATGACTATAAAGGGGTGAAGTAGCTCGCGCTCTGATTTGGGTGGATAGCCAAAACCACCGCAGCTCAGCCCAAACAGCTCTTTTCTGCTTTTTACTGTATTTTAAAAATGTCCCGCCCCTTTTATTTTGATTGGTCCAAACTTTCCATAGGAATAAGGGACTTTGCCCCTCCTATTCTGATTGGTTTAATATCCTTCATAGGTTAGAACGGGCCACTGTCGCTCCTATTCTGATTGGTCCAAACTTCTCCTAGGATATAAGGGTCTTTGTCGCTCCCCTATTCTGATTGGGTGGGGTTTTGCCACCAATGAGAATGCTTAAACAATTTGAATTTACTTATTTTTCCCGGGGAAATTTTCTCTATTGCAATTCCCTTGTAGCGCCGGTTTCAGCGGGCAAAGCGTTGTTCGGGTTTTTAACTGCTTTATTTGTAAAGAAGTTTGGCTTTTATCGATTATGTTTTTCCCTTAAATTAAAAATATTTTTTTTATTAATACTTCATGCCGCCGGCCTGAGCTCCGAGATTTTTAGACCGCCCCTCTCCATAGACTATAATGGGAGAAGTAGCTCGCGCTTGATTGGCTGGGATGCCCAAACCACCCTAGCCAGCCAAAATTAGCTCTTTTCTTCTTTTTTTTGTATTTTGAATTATCCCCCCGTGGATTTGATTGGTCTAAACTTTCCATAGATAAATGGGGCTTTGTCCCCCATTCTGATTGGTCAATAGTTCTCCATAGGGGTTTTAATGGGTTCTGTCGCTCCTATTCTGAATTGGCTGAGCTAGCCATGTCCCGGTAGCTTAACCATTCGCTCTTTCTCAGCATTTTTACTGTATTTTGAACTGTCCCGCCTTTGTTTATGATTGGTCTAAACTTCCTCATAGGTTTTAATGGTTAACTGTCGCTTCTATTCTGATTGGCCTGGTTTATGCCGACCAATGAGACATAGGTTCAAATTTGAGATTACTGTATTTCCGGCAATTTACATATCATATTCTTGATTATTGCCCGTTCTAGAGTTTAAGAAAGTGATTTTTTTTTTTAATTATGTTTATTTTTTTACGTTCAGCTCTTTTCTGACCACTGTTTTCCGCCTTTCTAAAGGCGATTTTTTGGATTCATACTCCTGCTGCACGGAGCGGAGCGCCCGGAGATTTGTGTAGCGTTCTTCTAGTAGTTCCTCACATGTTCCAGATCCTGCTTCACTTCGCCTCTGCCGGAGCTTTAGACCAAAAAAAACAAGGTCTGTCTTGTCGGAGTGCGACAGATGGCGCTGCACTAGCGCACTCGCTTTGCCAATCGCCATCGTACATGCCTCGGAGATTTTCGACGCGCGCCGGTCCCGCCCGGAACGGGCGACCTATCCACGCGCCCACACGCGCCATTGCCAGGCCCCTTCATGCGGGGCCACAGCTGAAGCTTAAAAAACAAAAAGAAAGCGTCTTTCACATACTAAAACAGGAGGTAGTGAAAAGAGGCACTAAGAAGCTTTAGGGAAAATAAATTAAAACGTGTGGTAAAAATAAGGATAAAGGAAAGCAAAGATGGAAGACGAAAGACATATTGCTATAGAAAGTAAAACTAACCCAAAATATTTCTAACTATATAAATAGTAAAGAGATTAAAAACAGAAAAATGTTGCCCTTTGAAAAAATACTGAGGGAGAGAAGTAGTGGGCGATGAGAAAAAAAGACCAAACCATTAAACAATTTTTTCTCCACTGTAGTGTTACCGAAGGAGGATGAGACTTCCTGTTGAACAGAGGGATGAGGTAAACTCCAACTTAAAAGTTTCTGGTCTAACCCAGAAGAAGGTGAAGCTCCGTCTTAAGAAGATAAAATAGACAAATCCCACAGGTCCAGATGGCATTACACCCACGTGTCCTAAGTGAGTTAGGTGATGTATAGATAGGCCCCTATTCTTATATATTAATGGACTGTCTATAACGGTGGTATGCCCTAAAGGATTAGGCGCATAGCAAATGTGGTTCGCCAATATTCAATAAGGGGGTCAAAAAGTGTTTCCAGGAAACGTATAGGCCAGTAAGTTTGGACCTCTGTGGTAGGTAAAATGTTTGAAGGTTTTTCTTGAGATGCTATCCTGGAGTATCTCATGACAATAAAATGTATAAACGCCGTTCCAGCATGGGTTTATGAAGGGATCGGTCCTGTCAGAATAATCTCATTCAAGCTTCTATGAGGTAGTCAGTTCTAGACTGGATCGGGGTGAGGGACTGGAGGTGTGCATATATCTTGATTTTTCTAAAGCATTTGATACTTGGATGACAATAAAGGTTGGTAAGTAAAATGAGGAATGCTTGGACTGGGGGGAGGAACAAAACGTGTCGCAAGTGGGTAAGCACAACTGGCTCCACTGATAGAAAACAAAGGGTTGTAATTAACGGTACATACTCAGGATGGATCGCTGTTACTAGTGGGGGGTACCACAGGGGTCAGTATTGGGCCCTATCTCTTCAACATTTTCATTAATGATCTTAAACCAGGGATTACACAGTAGAATATCGATCTTTGGAGACGATTCAAAGCTCTTTAAAGTTATCAACACAATAGAGGATAATGTGTTATTACAAAGGGGTTTCTGGATAAGTTGGAGGCCTGGGAAGGGAAGTAAGGCAGATGAGGTTTAATACTGATAAATGCCAGGGTTAGGCCCATGGAGGAAGGAATAATCCATTACATGATTAACATGTTTAAATGGAAAACACTGGGTAAACAGTGAAATGGAGAAGACTTGGGAATCCTTGGTGGTCAGTAAAATTATGTAGAGCCAACGTAGCAGCAGCTCGACACCAATGCAAATCGGATCTGGCCACTTGGGTGTCATTAGAAGGGGGCATAGAGGCACATGATGAGAACAATACTTCTCCCATTTTTTTATACAGTCAACTGGTTAGACCACACACTGGAATATTGTGTGTACAGTTTTGGGCACCAGTGCACAGGAAAGCCATTGTTAGAGCTTGAACAGGTTACAAAGGCGGGCTAACAAAAAATAATAAAAGGAATGGGTGGACTACAATATCCCCTCCAATTTTTTTCCCCAGAAAGATTAGCAAGATTTAGGGATATTTAGTTTAGAGAAAAGACGGCGTCGGGGAGACATATTAAATATGTTTAAAATACATCAATTAGGTCAATATAGAGATCTCTCCCAAGATTTATTTATACCCAGGACTGTATCTAGTAACAAGGGGGCATACTTTACGTCGTGAGGAACGAAAGTTTCTACATAACATTAGAAGGATACCTTTATGTAAGTGCAGTTGAGCTGTGGAACTCTCTGCCAGAGGAAATGGTATGGTTGAATTCACTAACAGATTTCAAAAAAGGGTTTGGATGCATTTCTGGGAGCGTAATAATATAACAAGTTATAGCTGTCTAGGAATTCTGGAGAGGGGTCATTGATCCAGGGATTTTTCTGATTGCAGATTGGAGTAGGGAAGGATTTTTCCCTTAAAATGAGGGACAATTGGCTTCTACCTCTTGCGGGGTTTTTCCTTCCCTCTGGATCAAACACCTTAAGCACAACAGGCTGAACTGGATGGACGTCTCGTCTTTTTTCGGCCATTAAAACTATGAAAACTATGAAACTGCTCCCCAACACTGAGCTCCCCGCGTCAGACAGCGGGATTCGGGGCTGGGAGCGCGAGAATACGCCTAATAAAAAAAAGGCGTAATGCCAGGATTCATACATTGTCGCATAGTCTTAACCTTTTACTGGCCGATAACCAGACTACCTTACAGTGACTATCCCATGGCAACCTGCTGCCCAAAACCCAACTAAACATTACTACTACTTACTCGCTTAAACACAAATATAGTAATTGCATCCCCTAATTCCTGTTCATGTTCTACAGCAGTGACTGACACTTCAACTCTGCCATTTCTAACTGAGCCTATTAGGGGGACATTGGTGATGGAGGGGTCTAAACAGCAGGGAAGACGGCTACAGAGCTCTAAAGGGTTAATATTTGTCAGTAAGAAATAGAAACAAGCTCCTGTGCCACTGTCTCAGCAGGTTGTGACCTCACCATCCAGACCAGGGCTGTTAGAGGTAAGTGGTCAGTAACCTAGGAAAGCCTGTGTACACAAGCAGGAGAAAAGAACTGGTTTAACTCTGAAAGGAAGCAAAATTAGGACAGTAATAAATATGGTAATAGTCTTTATATAACTCTGCCTACATGTTTAAAGCAAATCAATTTGATGGGGATATTAAACAAATAAATATATAAGAGCTCTCTTACTTAATAATCATGTCAGTTTTTAGCTTTTAGATGTGAAAAAACATGAACTAGTTTTATGCAAATGTTATTTTTTAAAACAGTCTACACTGGAGAGAAGGAACTGCACTAACTCTGGACCGTCTTTCAGCCGGTGTTAGGATAAACATTGGCTGTATAGGTGTTAGGAATGCATACATCCATTTCCAGTAAGTCTGAAAGTCAAATAGGTTTTATTATAAAATATGTTCTTAAAGGTTTTTCTCTCAGGATCTATCTCTAAAAAATCACCACACCCCTGCTATGTATGGCTAAAGTCTTAAGTCCAGTGTAAACATTGAACAGTTATTATAAGACTTTTGAATACAGTAAAGCTCCTCTGCAATGATTACGTAGTGTGGTGGAGGCCACAATACCAGGTGGTCTGTTTATATGTGCAGTATGGGTATACGGGTGTGTGTGGATATGTATGTATATGTTTATATATATATATATATATGTACAGTGCCTTGCGAAAATATTTGTCCCCCTTGAACTTTTCAACCTTTAGCCACATTTCAGGCTTCAAACATAAAGATATAAAATTTTAATTTTTTTTGTGAAGAATCAGCAACGAGTGGGACACAATTGTGAAGTGGAACGAAATTTATTGGATATTTTAAACTTTTGTAAAACAATAAAAAGCTGAAAAGTGGGGCGTGCAAAATTATTCGCCCCCTTTAAGTTAATACTTTGTAGCGCCACCTTTTGCTTCGATTACAGCTGCAGGTTGCTTGGGGTAGGTCTCTATCATTTTTTGCAACATCGAGAGACTGAAATTCTTGCCCATTCTTCCTTGGCGCACAGGCTGGAGCTCGTGGGGTTGGAGGGAGGAGCGTTTGTGAACAGCTGGAGCTCAGTGAGGTTTGGATGGAGAAGCTTTTTGTAGCAGCTGGAGTTTCAGTGAGTTGGATGGAGAGCGTTTGTGAGCAGCTGGAGCTCAGTGAGGTTGGATGGAGAGCGTTTGTGAGCAGCTGGGCTCAGTGAGGTTTGGATTGGAGAGGCTTTTGTGAACAGCTGGAGCTCAGTGAGGTTGATGGGGGGAGCGTTTGTGAACAGCTGGAGCTCAGTGAGGTTGGTTTGGAGAGCATTTGTGAACAGCTGGAGCTCAGTGAGGTTGGATGGAGAGCGTTTGTGAACAGCTGGAGCTAAGTGAGGTTGGATGGAGATCGTTTGTGAACAGCTGGAGCTCAGTGAGGTTAGATGGAGAGAGTGAACAGCTGGAGCAAAGTGAGGGTAGATGGAGAGCGTTTGTGAGCAGCTGGAGCTCAGTGAGGTTGGATGGAGAGCGTTTTTGTACAGCTGGAGCTCAGTGAGGTTGGATGGAGAGCTTTTTGTGTACAGCTGGAGCTCAGTGAGGTTGGATGGAGAGCGTTTGTGTACGCTGGAGCTCAGTGAGGTTGGATGGAGAGCGTTTGTGAACAGTGGAGCTCAGTGAGGTTGGATGGAGAGCGTATGTGAACAGCTGGAACTCAGTGAGGTTAGATGGAGAGCGTATGTGAACAGCTGGAGCTCAGTGAGGTTAGATGGAGAGCGTTTGTGAGCAGCAGTTTTTAGCTCTTTCCACAGATTCTCGATTGGATTCAGCTCTGGACTGTGACTTGGCATTTTTAACACTGGAAAAGTTTATTTGGGAACCTTCCATTGTAGATTTTGCTTTATGTTTGGAATCATTGTCTTGTTGGAAGATAAATCTCCGTCCCAGTCTCAGGTCTTTTGCAGACTCCAGCAGGTTTTCTTCCAGAATGGTCCTGTATTTGGCTCCATCCATCTTCCCATCAATTTTAACCATCTTCCCTGTCCCTGCTGAAGAAAAGCCCAAACATGATGTGCCCCCCCCCATGTTTGACAGTGGGGATGGTGTGTTCGGGGGGATGAGTTGTGTTGTTTTACGCCAAACATATAGTTTTGAAATTGTGGCCAAAAAGTTGGATTTTGGTTTCATCTGAGCAGAGCCCTTCTTCACATGTTTGGTGTCTCCAGGCGGCCCCTTCTTCCAAACATGTTTTGGTGTCTCCCAGCGGCCCTTCTTCCACATGTTTGGTGCTCCCAGGCGGCCCCTTCTTCCACATGTTTGGTGGTCTCCCAGAGGCCCCTTCTTCCAAAATGTTTGGTGTCTCCCAGGCCCCCCTTCTTCCACATGTTTGGTGGCTCCCAGGCGGCCCCTTTCTTCCACATGTTTGGTGTCTCCCAGGCGGCCCCTTCTTCCACATGTTTGGTGTCTTCCAGGAGGCCCCTTCTTCCACATGTTTGGTGTCTCCCAGGTGGCCCCTTCTTCCACATGTTTGGTGTCTCCCAGGTGACTTGTGGCAAACTTTAAACGAGACTTTTTATGGATATCTTTGAGAAATGGCTTCTTCTTGCCTCTTCCATAGGCCAGATTTGTGCAGTGACTGATTGTTGTCCTATGGACAGACTCTCCCCCCTCGCTGTAGATCTCTGCGTTCATCCAGAGTGTATCATGGCCTCTTGGCTGCATCTCTCATCAGTCTTCTCCTTGTTTGGGGAGGAAGTTTAGAGGGACGGCCGGGTCTTGGTAGATTTGCAGTGGTCTGATACTCCGTCCATTTCAGTATGATGCTTGCACAGGGCTCCTTGGGATGTTTAAAGTTTGGGAAATCTTTTTGTATCCAAATCCAACTTTAAACTTCTCCACAACAGTATCACAGACCTGCCTGGTGTGTTCCTTGGTCCCTTTATGATGCTCTCTGCGCTTTTAAAAGAACCTGAGACTATCACAGAGCAGGTGCATTTATACGGAGACTTGAATTCCACACACGTGGAAATTTTATTTATCATCATCGTCATTTAGGGACAAAAATGGGGTCATTCAGAGATCCTCACTGAACTTCTGGAGTGAGTTTGCTGCACTCAAAGTAAAGGGGCCGAATAATTTGGCACGCCCCACTTTTCAGTTTTTTATTTTTTACCAAAGTTTAAAATATCCAATAAATTTCGTTCACTTCACAATTGTGTCCCACTTGTTGTTGATTCCTCACAAAAAATTTAAATTTTATATCGTTATGTTTGAAGCCTAAAATGTGGCAAAAGGTTGAAAAGGTCAAGGGGGCTGAATACTTTCGCAGGGCATTGTGTTTATATATATATGATATTATATATAATTTTTATATATATATATATATTTTTTAAAATATATATATATATATATATATATTTTATATATATATATATATATATATATATATTATTTTATATATTTAAAATATACTTACCCTGTTCTATAGTGTGAAGCATCATGTAGTGTAAAGATTACCTTTGTCTTGTTTCGGAGCAGCCTGGGGAGGAGGAGAGACATACATCTTAAATATAGACAACTATGTTAGGAAGTTAGTTGTTTCTGACTGTGCCTGTGTGAAACTGTACCAACAAAAGCAAGTTGAGAGAGGGAGGAAAAACCACCAACCCATCTTTCCCAGAGTCCCGAATGTCAAATGCCCGTTCTAGTCCTACGAGAGAGAGAAAGAGAAAACACAGCAGTCCCATGTAAGATGTGCAGTCTTGCATCGGCAGACCCAGGTAAATCTCATGTGCAGTTCCACGTAAAACATAAAGAAAACACAGCAATCCCATGTAAAATGTGCAGTCTTACATCAACGGACCCAGGTAAATCTCATGCTCAGTCCCACATAAAAAAAACTTGTGTGAGACAGATGCGAAGTCCTACGTAAACCACTTGTGAGACAGATGTGCAGTCCCATGTAAACACAAACAAAAAGCATTTAGTTTTGTTCTGCAGATCTTTAGAGGTCAGAGGTGTAATAATCTGCAGGATATATCACTGTGTGAGAGAGTCAGAGAAAAGAATATCACCCATCTTTCCCAGAGTCGTGAATGTCAAATGCCCATTCTAGTTACAAAATATGTAGCGACAGCGAGAAATTTAGATACACACTATCAAGTTACACTTAGCTTTTCACTTCCAGTGATTCCAATGACAGCGGAGAACCTCTCCTTTCCCCCAGCTCACACAGAATGAATCCTTACACTGAGCAACCAGCAGAAAACATTGCCAACTGTTGTAACGAGACAACCCCTTTAAAGGAGGCTGAAGGAGGTTCATTGATGAGCTAGAGAGAGAGAGAAGAAAAGTCCAGCCATCAATTTTGGAAGGAGAGAATCAGAGACTTGATAGGGAACACACATGTCAGGGCAAGTTTACCTGGGCACAGGCCGGCTGTGACTCAGGAGCAGGGTGCCCACTAGAACAGGGCTGAGAAATACTCACAGACTTAAAGCGGTTGTCTCGCTACAATGATTGGGTTTTAATTTAAAGATCTTTAAAAAACAAGCAGCTTTGCAATATATGTTCATTACAAATGTCCTACTGATTTTGAGTTATCCCTGGTAGTAGGAGTGCAAGCTCCTCAAATCACCATAGCCACCGACCTGTTGATTGTTATCTCACGGGCTGTAAAGTGCTGTGATTTCATCACTTTTCAATACGGGCCCCGGGGGCCCCGAGTCCCTCCCACACAGTTTGTTCTGTGGGGAAAGGGGGGGGAAAAGGGCTCTGGCTTCTGTGTCTGTGTAGCCTGTGCGGGCCTGGTTTTAACCCCTTTGTTTTGCCTGCTCCCTCCGCTCTCTAAAAACAGTTTTGGGGGAAAACAGAGGTGAGGCGGGATCTTTGGGTAAATTTCCCAATGGGACACCCAGTGAAGGGGTTTTACTATAGGGGATGTGTCGGGGGAGTTTTGGGATATACTAATAGAACAGATGGGGGGGGCATGTAAAAGGGGTTTCTTATCCCCCCTTTGCTCTGCTGTTTTAAATGCCTTGGTTTTATAGAAACCCACACTTCAAGCTGCCCTGTGTTGTTCTAATGGGGGGGACAGTGTTTTGGTGTTTGTTTTTTGAATAAGATGCCCCCGGGGAGATTTGTTTGCAAAAGCAGGGGGTTTTAAGGAAACACTTACATCCCCCCCCTCCCTCTACTTTTAGAAATACACAGCTTCCCCGACCTCTGGTAAAAGGGCCACCTAAAAAGTTCAGCCCTCCCCCTTTGCTGTCTCCGGACTCTGTGGAGGGGGACCCGGGAAAAGAGCCTGGGGCCCACAACGCCAAAAGTGCAGCGGGACCCCAACAGTAAAACAGCGATTAGGAAAATACACAAAAGGGGTTAACTCGGGCAGAAAACCCCCCTCGCCCTCCCCCAGCGGGTTAATAAAAGTTACTGCAGTCTGAGAAGGAGATGTTTTGTGTTTTGGAGGGGGGGGGGAAAGGGGGGAGGAGAAGAAAGAAAAAAAGCACGCCCTAATTAAAAAGTCCTATGTTTCCAAGACTCACTGAGGTGGGCGGGAAAACCCTTATTGAGGACAACCCCTTTTAAAAGGGGGGGCTGAAGGTTTTTTTGAACCTTCAGTATCTTTTTTTGGTTTAGAGGGGGAGAGAGAGAGAGAGAGCAAAAAAAGTCCCATTTCACCAGTTTTGGAAGGAGAGAATCAGAGGCTTGTTAATGGGAAAACACAAATGTCTGGGAAATAGAACCCAGGGGGTTTTAAAGGGGGGAAATAACCCCAATGTTTTGGGTGCCTTTAAAAAAACATCCCCTAACCCCAAAGAAAGACCTAAAGTGTGCCTTTTATGGGGGGGAAAAAATTTGAAAATAGGCACCCCTATTGGTGGGGGGTTCAAGAGAAATCTGCCTGCTTTTCCCTTATAAAGTAAAAAAACCATGAAAAAATTTCCTGCAAAAAACCTTTTGGGGCCTGCGTTCCCCTGCAGGGCCAAATCCGGTCGGTTATGCGACCGGTCCCTTGCACTTTTTGGGCGGCCGTCCCCACGGCTGCGGGGGTTTAGATTTTTCCCCGCGATGACGGGGGGAAAAGCCCCCCCCCTTTCACATTACTTCCCAAAGTTTCCATCCAAAACCGGAAAGAAGATTGTGCGGGGTTTAAAATGTTTTGTGGGGGGGACCGCGGGGCAAAACCGCCGGACAAAAACCCCCCGTACAGGGGGGAAACTGTTTGCATGGTTTTCCCAAAAAGGCCCCCTAGTGTTCATTTTGGGGGCCGGTTTTTTCAGAGGCCCCCTGAAAAAAAGGGCCAACCTCTAAAAAAACCGTCCAAAAACCCGGCCATTGGGGGAAAAATCCCTTAAGCTGTGTCTTTTTTTTACAGGGTTCCTTGTAAAAATCAAACTTTTTCAGCTAAACCTGCATTTTATTGGAAATTTTTTTATTTCATTTTCACAGCCTAATGCTAAAATATCTGTGAAACACCTGTGAAGTCGATATACTCACTGCACACATTATTTAGGAGGTTTTTTTATCTGTATTTAATAAAAGTTAAGTTTTATCTTTGGTCAAGTAATCTCTGTCCTTATGTGTTTTTGGTGTCCTTACTGCACCCCTGAATATATTCCGTAAGGGGTATTGTTTCCAATATGGAGTCTTTTTAGGGGTGTTTATTAATTTTTAGCACCTTAGGGTGTCTGCAAACCTGAAATGGCACGTTAAGATAACCATAATGGAAATGAGACTCCAAAGTCCTGTCGGTGCTCCTCCTATTCTGAGGCTTGTGGTTGAGCCAAATAGCACACTAGGGCCACATATGGGATATCTCTGAAAACAGCAAAATTGAGGAATTGAGATCGAGTTGCATTTCCCTGGTCACATCTACCGTGTTCCAGTAAATAATGGATAAATATTGAAAATCTGCAAAAAAAGGGAAATTTTAAAATTTCACCTCCACTTTGTTTTAATTTCTGTGAAACACCTAATGGGTTAACAAATTTCTTAAACACTGTTTTGAATACCGTGAGGGGTGTAGTTGTTTTAGATGGAGTCACTTATGGGGGAATCTAACATACCGGTCCTACAAAATGATACAAAATTTCTAAGCCCCCTAATATCACAAAAAAAATAAAAACTTTAAAAAATGATGCAAACCTACAGTAGATATATGGTAGATGCTAGTTATTAACTATTTTGTATGGTGTAAATTTCCACACAGAAATTTTTGAACTTTTAAAATGGCAAATTTATTTTCCTTTTCACGATATTTTCAAATCGTTTACAAATAAACAAGGATTGCATGGACCAAAATTTCTTACATCCCATGAAGCGATAACTGTTTTACATTTTTTTACACTTATTCATATATGCTAATACATTATAATCTGTGTCACTTTGACACAGACAGCAGTCAGAGCAGCACACAGTCTGCCCTGATAGCTAGTTTCTTACATAGACCGCCTTGTGGCTACTCTACATCCCCAGGGCTGACTGTGCAGCCGTTCCCCGGGCTCTGTCGGGTCATCGGGAGTCCCGATCACCAGACAGAGCAGGGGAAAGCAAAATGTGAGAAAACATTCTCTGAATCACATGGATAGGTAAAAGTGTAAAAAATGTATTCTCACATAAAGTGACGCATGTCAGATTTCAAAAATAGGGCTCTGTCAGGGAGGTCAAAACTGGTTGGGTCCTTTAGGGGTTTATTAGGAATCAGGGTAACATCTCCTTTTTACGCAGTGTTGACATGGATGTCAGAATTTTACACTGTGAATATTTGTTATTGATAGTGAGTAGTCATAGTTTTGTCTTCATTGTGATGGAAATGATACAATATAAAGCTGTTCTATATGATTGCACTGTATCCATGGCTTTCATGTTCAATGCTGATCCCCAGACATCGTAGAGAGGAGGTGTCTGCCGGAAGCCTTCATTACCTTGAAATAGTCTTACGACAGATGAATAAAGATGTTTTAGAAATTGAATTGGGATTTAACCCTTGGTGCTCCCGCTGCTGGAAACAATTTTACCTTTAAATATGGTCATATTTAAACTGAATTTTTTTAGTGCCTATTTGCCGTATGCCAGGGGAAAGCTTGTAGCACCTATGTCAAACATAGGTTCCCCGTCGCCTCATATAGACCAAAAGAGCGTTCATTTGGCCTCAGTCAGACTGATTTATGATATGAGACCATTTTTTTTTGTACTTAGCATAGTGGACTGCTTGCTTTAGTCCCTATTCACATACCCCCGGGTCTAAGTGGAGCTTGACAGGCAGTAAAACACCTTTCTACTGATCAATAAATGAGACTTGGTGGAAGTCTGTAGCTTTATTAACCAGTTGTACAATTAGGTTGAAATGGTTATTCCAGCAAAGGAATGGACTAGAAAGCACAGGTACTCTTTTTGTGTAGACTTGGAGGAGTCTGTCTTCCTTCTTCCCAGACTCCTTTTCACCTCCTCTTTGGATGGGGAAAACATAGTACTTACATACTTGAGGGAATTTACCAACAATGGCCGCTAGATAGCACTTAGTTATTTGTGAAAATTGTGTATCAAGTAATACCATAAACATGCATAACATTCTATCACTGGAATATTCAGCTCTTTTCCCATAAGCCTTTGCTTTATGCAAAACAGTCAGTGAGGCTTGAATGGCAAGTAAACCCTCACACCGACCAATTTATTGGTTCCTCTCCTCAAGGAGAGATTTTTCCCCTTTGGAATATTCACAGACATCACTCAACATTTTGCCAGTGGGCAACAAATTTCTCTTCTACATACAGTGACAATGGTGTTGTGTCAGCAAGTGGCTGCTACAGACAATTACAGGTGTATATGTGTAATGGGAAAGCAGGTGAACGTCCATTCCTTCAACTCTTACCCCTTTGAAAACCTTTCAACACTTGCTGAATTAAAAATAACTTGGTGAGATCCGGCACCAACCACCATTTGAAACCAAAAGTCAATGTCGCCATAAAACGATTCATCTGACCAACCTTCAGTTGAGAGGTGATCCAACAACAAAGCCCCTGACCTATCTTCCTTTGACACCATGTCTCTCAACCCTGCTAACCAAAATTCCCAGATCCACCATGATGCCTCATTGGTGGCCCTGGTTCCACCTGTCACCGATGTCCAAAGCAATCCGTCTGCTTCTTGAAAGCCACGCCCCAGAAGTGTCCGGGGCACTCGGTCCCCACCCTCACTGCCTCTGGAGCCAATGCCCAAAATCGGTCCCACTGCAAATGAGAAAGAGAGTAAGCAATTGAGTTTTGCACCCCCAGGACATGCTCTGCCACTACCCAGGCATTAAGGGCCAGACACCCAAGAACCAGACAGCTAAGGAGATGAACCACAGGAGGCGAGTTAGCCAACAGGCTATTATTCGCCTGGACTATTCCAAGGTTATCGCAATGAAACCCAACTTTTCTGCCTCGTAATCATCCACCCCAAATTTCAACAGCCGCCACAATGGGAAACAAGTCGAACAAAGCAAGGTTCCTGGTCAAACCCACCTCTGCCCAATCCCGAGGCCATTGCCCTACACACTAATCACCTTAACAAAAAGCCTCAAAACCTATGCCACCTGCTGCATCCGTGTAAATGCCAATCTCCCCATTGGATACTGTCTCAGTCATAATCAGCGAACACCCATTGTAATGTTCCAAAAAACCATGCCAAGCTCGCAAGTCATCCCGCAGCTCAGCCTTTAAGCGCATAACGGAGTGCAGCGCCCTCACACCCGATGTCACGACCGCAAGACATCTACAAAAGACCCGCCCCATCAGCATGATCCTGCAGGCAAAGTTTAATTTTCCTCAAAAGGATTGTAAATCCCACAGAAGAATCTTTTTTAATGACCACACCACCTTGATGGTCCTCCACAAATCCACCACCTTGATGGTCCTCCACAAATCCGCCACCTTCTTCTCTGGAAGCCGGGACTCTATCAGCAATGAGTTAATACAAATACCCCAAAAATTGAGACATGTAACACGCCTAACCATCTTATCAAGGGCCAGAATGACCCCAAAAAGCCCCACAACCCACTACATGGAGCAAAGCAGGGAGAGACAAACTGGGGAATCCTCTGGGCCAATGAACAGAAAATCATCCAAATAATGAGGCAAACATTTGTCTACAAAAAATTACCCAACCCAACAACTTGATGAACTGGCAGGATTCTGAAAACTGTCTCTAAACCCCTTCTCCAACAAACGCGCCACAGCACGGTCCCCGTATCTATTTAGAAAGGGGAGCATCACATCCAGCCTCACCGAAGTCACCCCATTGGTTATGCCCGGAGGGTCCCTTACCATTCCCTTTTCTAAAACAACAGACCAATCTATGTGATGAACCATTACAGATGGAACACACGTGCTTGAACCGACAGGTCTATTGTCTATTGTACAGTGGAGTTTATCTTCCCAATGAATATGCATATTAGATATTGAAGAGAAGGGGCTTATGGGAATTGATAAAGATGGCAGTGTGCTGTGTAATGTGACACCTAGTCTGCTTAATTCATTCTTGGTGAGCCACGCAGTTGCAATAATATGAGAGAAGTGAGACGGAAGCCCATCACAGTCAGGGCTGCATTGGCACGGGCAGTACGGTAAGATGGGGCGCAAGCCCGTTATGGAGATGGCGAATTTGACTGAAGGTTGTTGGCTCATGAGAGCATGGTGGCAGCTTTAGCAGGACATGTTATGAGTGTGCGTGCAGGAGAGCGGAAGGGGGAGTGGGTTTTATGTGGATTCTCAGATGGCTAATTGGTGAGCACCTGAACGGGGTGTTTACCTAACATGCTATAAAAGGAAGTGAGCTCAGACCACATGTGATCGGACCTCTAAGCCTTGATAAAGCCAGGTTAGCTGGCGAACCATCTCGGCGAGGTCAGATCTGACGTTTTAAATTGTGATCTCTCACCTCTGTCTACAAGTGTCACTGCTGCCAGACGGTTGTCACAAGGGGGCCTTATTTGTTCTGTGTCTATGAGATTAGGGACGACTGCCCAAGTAGTTGGCTTGGGATCCCTTACTGAAGCTAGTACTTTGCTATAGATATAAGGCTCCCCTGTTAGTAGGTGGGGGTTCCACCAGACTTGATAATAGAAAGGGAGTTATTCCCTCTTTCAGAAGCAAAAAGGGTTAAATGATGAGGTTAGAGATCAGGTTTTTAAATAGTGTGTATAGAGGTTAAGAGTTAGATATAATAAAAGTTACGTTTTAGTGTTTAACAGATAGAGAACTGATACAGTTTAAGTTTGCCTATGGCAAAATAGTAAATATAGTGATCAAAAGTCACTCTTTGTTCTCTTGCGAGAGTCCCAATTTTTTGGAGATTATGTTGAACCGACAGGTTGTCCCGAATTTACACTGCCAACAAGTTCCCAGTTTCTGACCCCCTTTGCCTTGCATCCCTGCACCCCCAGACGATCCGGATTGGCTGGCAGATCCAGCCCCTCCATGTAAGGGTTGGCCAAAATGAATAGGAGCCATGGCCCGAAGCCATAAACCTATATCCCTGTGATCCCACCGGAAATCAGGAGGACCAAACGCCGCGTGTCTACTCACTTCGATGCAAAGGGTGCATCTACTTTCCGCTCCCCTGTATGACCTGCACCAGAAATCACCACCTCTCTGAGCTCCGTCTCCTGCTGCGCACGTACATTCACTGCATATCGGGTCATATGGTGGTCTTCCCCCAGGCTGTGTCCGGCTCTGGCCCCAGTCTCAACAAGGATCAGGCAGGGAAGTGTGGCGGGTGGAGCTGCTAAATAAATCCACAGCTAAATGGGGATTGGCTGATGAAGCCAAACCCAACAGGACATTGTGGAAATAAGACACAGCAGGAAGTGGCCGCGCCTCCCTAATAGCCAGGAAAGATATAGAGCAGCGACCACAGGATGGTGAGGCAGCATTGACAGGAACCGCAAACAGGTAAGCAGGCAAGCAGTGAACAGCGGCGTCATCACTGAAGACAAGAAAACAGATGATGATAGCGAACCAAGGAAAGCTCACAATTGAAATGTCAAGAGATTGAAGAGCATGCTGTGGACATACCATGTAACAGTTACCACTGACATGATACCTATTGGATTCTGATTGAAGAATCCAATCTGTGTTTTATCGTCTTTTGAACAGTTATGGGTTCGGTTTCTGTCCGCGGTTTGCAGATTCGGCCTTCCCCCTAAACAATGAACGGTACATGTTCCACCCCAAAACCGGGCGGAAGAATGTGCATGTTTCAAGTTTTTCAGACTTTTTTGGGTTTCAAATCCGACTGTCAAAAAATTTGAGTTGTGTAACTACGCTCGAATTTTCTAAAAGGGGGGGGCCCGTCTATCTTATAATATTACAAAGAGCCCGGGAGACCCAAATCGAACCTACATCTTTACAAAGCAGGGAAACAACTATTTCCTCATTTTTTTAAAAAAAGGGAGGCATTATTTTACCTACATATTTAAGGGGAGGCACGGGGGGCCCCAGCCATTGTCCTACATCATTTACAGGGAAAAGGGGGCAGTACTTCGTTCCCCTCAACGGGGAGAGAGGGGGCAAAAACCCCAGCCCTCATAATTTACAGGATAGACCGGGAGGCATACATTTACCTATCCACGGAAAAAGGGGGGACAAATCGCCTAAATATTTCGGATGAAGGGGGCAACTACTTTCCTCCTTTTCGGGAAAAGGGGGGCGGCTATCGAACATACATCATTTAAGGGGACAGGGGGCGTTTCTGCCACTCAACAGGAAGCAGGGGGGGGTCTACTGCCTAAATAAATACGGGGAAAGGCGGGAGGCGAAAAACAACCAAAAAATTTAAAAGCAAGGGGGGCGGGTAATCGCCCCTAATCCGGGAAGAACGGGGGGAAACAGAACAAGGGTCCAACTTTTACGGAAGAAAGGGGAGGCAGAAAACACGCCCATCTTTTACGGAAGACAGGGACAGTATATCGACCAATCATTTACGGATAGACAGGGGGGATACTTTTGTACCTACATCATTTAAGGAAAAAGACAAGGCAGTACTATTTTAACCTTCTTTTCGGGCGGGGAGGCTTACTATCGGTACCAACCATTTACGGGGGGAGGGGAGAAGTCATCAGTTTTCATTTTTTGGATAGCAGGAGGGTACTATTTTGTCTAATCATTGGGAAGGCAGGGGAGACAGCTTCAAACCACTCATTTACGGATAGTGGGGGCTACTATCTGAAATACATTTTTTTCGGAAAAAAGGGGGGCCAGATAGATCATATTTCAGGAGAGAACAAGGCTACTTTTGTCCCTACATCATTAAAGGGGAGAGACAGGGAGGCAGTACTTTGTACTAATCATTTACAGGGGAGACAGGGAGGCAGTACTATTGTATACACATTTTACAGGGAAACGGGAGGCTACATCTGTCCCTACAAAAAGGAAAAAAAGGGGGGCAGACATCTGTCCCTACATTTTTTTACAGGAAGAAGGGAGAAAAGTATATTGTCCCTAAAATTTTTTTAATGGGCCAGGAGGCAGTACTACTGTCCAAAAATTTTAGAGAGACAGGGGGGCATTTTCCATCTGTCCTACACATTACAAAAAAGACAGGGAGGCAGTACATCTTACCTACATCATTTAAAGGAAGAGACAGGGGGGATTCTATTGTCCTACATCATTTACAGGGAGAGCGGGGGGCAGACTATCGTACTACATCATTTACAAAGAGACAGGGGGGAGTACTATCTGTCCCTTTCATCTTGAAAAGAAAGACAGGGGGCAGTCTTTGTCCTCTCTTTAAGGATAAGGGGAGGCAGTTTTATCTGTACCAAATTCATTTAAGGGAGAGACAGGGAGGCGCCTATCTGTACCTACATCTTTTTTCGAAGAACGGGGAGGCAGTATATCGTCCTCATCATTTACAGGAGAGAAGGAGGCGAACTATCTTTTAAAAACTCTTTTAAAAAGGAAGAACGGGGGGCAGTCTATCTGCCCTACATCATTACGGGGAAGAGACAGGGAGGCAGCATCTTCCTACATCATTTAAAGGAGAAAACAGGGAGGCAGTGCTTCTGTACCTACTCATTTAAAGGGGGGGGCAGACTATCTGTACTACATCATTTACAGGAAGAGACAGGGGGCATATATCTGTACCACATCATTTACAGGGAGAAAGGGAGGCGAAATCTGTCCTACATATTTACAGGAGAGCGGGAGGATTTCTATCGTCCCCTACATCATTTAGGGAGACAGGGGCTCTATCTTCCCTACTCTTTTAAGGAGAACAGGGAGGCAGTACAAATTTCCCACATCATTTACAGGAGAGCGGGGGGCAGTACTTTCTTATTACATCTTTTAAGGGAAAAGGAAAAGGCAATATCTGTCCTCTCATTTACGGAGAGACAGGGAAGCAGTAATTCTGTCCCTACACATTACAGGGAAAGACGGGGGGCAGTACTATCTTACCTACATCATTACGGGAGAAAACGGGGGGGCTATCTGACCTCATCATTTACGGGAAAACAGGGGGGCGACTATCTGTACCAACTCATTTCAGAAGAGACAGGGAGGCAGACTTTTTTTCCTACTTATTTACAGGGAGACAGGGAGGGAAATACTGTACCTACATCTTTTAGGGGAGAGACAGGGGGGAGTACTATTTACCTAATCTTTTAAAGGGAAAGAACAGGGAGGCAGTCATCTGTCCCTACATCATTTAAAGGGAGGAAAAGGGGGCGAACTATTGTACCTAATATTTACAGGAGAGACGGGGGGCCCAGTACTATCTGTACCTCATATTTACGGGGAGAGACGGGGAGGAAGGTACTTCTGTACCTAACATTTAAAAGAGACGGGGGCGGCCTATCTGTCCCTCATCATTTACAGGGAGGACAGGGAGGAAGTACTATCTGTACCTCATATTTCAGGAGAGAAGGGAGGCAGACTATCGTACCATCTTTACAGAAGACGGGGAGGCAGTTCTATCTGTCCTACATCTTTAAAAATAAGAAGGAGCAGTACTATTGTACCTACACTTTACGGAAAGAGACGGGAGCAGTATATTGTACTACATATTTAAAAAGAGAAGGGAGGGCATACTTTCTGTACCTACTAATTTAAAAAGAACGGGGGAGGCAGACTTTGTACCTACATCTTTTACAGGAGAGACAGGGGGGCGACTATCGTCCCTTTATCTTTTAAGGGAGAAAGGGAGGAAATATATCTGTACCTCATATTTAAGGAAGACAGGGGG
The DNA here is from genome assembly GCA_025379985.1 of Phyllomedusa bahiana. NCBI lineage: Eukaryota > Metazoa > Chordata > Amphibia > Anura > Hylidae > Phyllomedusa > Phyllomedusa bahiana. The sequence goes on along the minus strand of JAODAL010047976.1, from coordinate 7,210 downwards.
CTACTATCTGTACTACATCATTTCAAAAGAGCGGGGAGGCAGTATTTCGTACCTAACTTTTAAGTTTGAAAAGGGGGGGGAATACTATTTTACCAAATTTGGGGGGAAGGGGGGGCGACTATCTGTACCTACTCATTTCGGAGAGCCCGGGAGCAGTACTTCTGTACCTAATCATTTCCCAAAGAGACAGGGAGGCAGACTATCTGTACCTACTTTTTTCCATAGCAGGGGGCGTAATCTGTACCTAATCATTTACGAAGAAAGGAGGCCAGTACTACTGTCCTACATCATTTACGGAAGAGAAGGGAGGAAAGAATATCTTACCTACACATTTACGGAAGAACAGGGAGGCGATATCTGTCCCTACACATTTACAGGAGAACGGGGAGGCAACTTTTACCTACATCTTTACAGGGGAGACAGGGGGGCAGTTATCTGTCCTACACATTTACAAGGGGAAGGGAGGCCCGTACTACTGTACCTACATCATTTACGGGAGAACAGGGGGGCAGACTATCTGTCCTACATCATTTACGGGGGAGAGACAGGGGCAGACACTGTACTAATCTTTACGGGAGACGGGGGGCTACTATCGTACCTACATCATTTCGGGGAGAGACAGGGAGCAGCACTATCTGCCCTAATTTTTACAGTTAGAGACAATCTACCTAGTCTCATATCTGCGGGGGAGTGCTATGTTTGTTTTTTCCCTTGGGTTTTAAACTTTTCCCAAGTTTATAAAAACAAATTTGGGCCCTCCTCGCAAACTTACAAACAGTTTTAAATTTTTTGGGAAAGTCAAAAATCTTTTTTTTTTAAACCCAGTTTTAACCTTTTGTGGGGGGACCCCGAAACCCCTTAAAAAAACCCCATCTTTTGGCTGGGGTTTCCTAAAGGAGAAAAGTCCCTCCAGCCTCCCCACTTTTTCTAATGAGTGGAAAATGCACCCGGAATTAGGGGAAATTTAATGAAAAGGGTTTAAATTGTTTAAACTGGTTTGGGGTTTTTGGAGGTAATGCCCAAACTGAAGCAATTTTCACAATCACAGATTCATCTTCCAATTTTTTCATTTTTAAATCTGTATCAAAAAAAATCTTAAAAAATTTCCCCCAAAAATGAAACCCTGGGTTTGGCTTTTGTCTCACTGCAAAACCCTTTTTTTTGCTTAAGTGCAATTACAATGTAAAATTATAGGGGGGCCCATGGTTTGGCACCCAGAACCCAAATTGCCAGTGCCCCCCTTCTTTGCAGGAGGTGTAGCAAATTGCTCTTGTCTGCCGACTGCCCCTGCCCTGTCTGCCCAGGGTGGATTTCACCCCGGATCCCAAATTTTTTTTGGGCCCTTAAATTTTGTCCCTTTCCCTTTTCACCCTTTTTTTTCCTCATTTAAAGAAAGACAAATTTTAAATTTTTGCAACAGTGAATAGTGTTTGGGGGAAAGGGTTTTAACGTGTGTTGCGGAATCAATTAAGAAAGCAAAAGGGGGGCTTTAAACCAAAAAATATCCAGGAACCCAAAAGAAACCTTTTTTGAAATTTTTGTTTTTTGTGTGTTTTTTGTTTTTCCCTTTTTTTTTTAATTTTGATGTGTTCTTTATTTCACTTTTACTTACATTTGGTCCCTGTTGTTTCCCCTTATACCCAAATAAAATAGGGGGGGGGAAATCCCGTTGGTTTTTGCTTACTACCCTTTTAGGGAGCCCCCCTTTTTTGGTTTTTTATTTTCTGAAATTTGTACAGGGAATATTTTTGTTATTTTGAAATTTGTTTAGTGGGCACCATACATTTTTTATAGTTGGGGCTTTGTTGGTTTTTGTTAGTTTGGGGTTTCCCTGGGGGGGCCCTTTGTTGGGGCGGATTACCCCCCCCTTTTTTTGTTGGGGTAGTTATAGGGGTTTATAGGGGGGGGTTGGGTGTAGGGTTCAGCGAAACCCCCTTTTTCCCTTTACATATTTTTTTTTTAAATTATTTTTAAAAAAAAAGTTATTTTTTTTATTGTGTCCTGGGTTTTTACTGTATTTGTTGTTTTCTTGTTGTTTGTTTAATTTGTTATCTGGGTTTTTAAAAATTTAAATTTCTGAGGGGGTTTTTTTTCCTCACCTTTTTTATGTTTTAGGGTTTCCCTGTTTTTTTTTTTATTTTGGAAAAAATAGAAATCAAAGTGGCTTGCACAGGCATGAAGAAACGGAGGCCTCAATTAGTCAGGACGCCGAAGTCGTGCATGTAATTTTAAACAGCAGATTGCAAGTAGCCCCAAAAGCTCGAAGGTTGGTGTATCCCCGAAGGAACATGTCAGCGATTCTTTGAACCCTAAACTAAACAAATAACATTTCTGCAGAACTTGATGGAGCAGACAAAGCTAAAGGTATAAGTACTGTATGTACATACCTTAGATGAACTTAGGGAACACATCACAAACATCCCCAGCATCACTGTTGAAGGTTTGCAAGTGGTACCATCCAAAATGCTCTAAAGTGCCCAAAAGGTGCATAAGACATAAATGGGGAGCACTCTCACCATCTGTTGTGACTTGTGGGTGTGTGAAAGTAGAAACAATCCACTTGCTCTTTTATCATATCAAAACTATCACCAGAGGAGGCTACTGATCCATGGAAACCCTGTATACCATTACTTACTACTAATTCACCCAACAGTGCCTGTATTGGGTCCCTTCATGTCGACTCGAAAGCCTATGGACCTGCCTATTACATGGCCAAAGTCGGAGAGTACAAAACTGACATATCTGTTTATTAGCTATATAGCACCTTATATTCCACAGCGCTGTACAGGGGTTTCTATTATTCACATTGATCACTGTTTCCTATTGGGGCTCAACGTCCCAAATTCCAACATTAACCAATCAGTGTGTTTTTTTTGGGAAACCAGAGTACTGAAGGGAAAACCACACAAAGATGAGGAGAACTTGTTGTCCTTGGTGGGATTTTTTTAGTCAGGACCCCAGCGCTACAAAGGCAACAGTGGCTCACCGCTGAGCACCGTGCTGCCCATATAGGACTTATGTTGCAGCACTTTTTCATTTTGGAGGGTACAGGTGTAAGGGGCTATACTGGTGTTGGGATGCTAACGTAAAAGGGTTGTTGTAAAAAACCCGGGGAATTTGGGGTTTGGCCCCTTTGGTTTAAAGGCAAAAAAAACAGTTAATAATTCGGGGCAGGCATTTTGGGGCCCCTTGTGTTTTAAAAAGGTGTGCTGTAAAGGCAGGGGAGTTGGGCCCCCTATCCCCAACCCCTCAAAGGGAAATGGGTGGGATGGGGAAAAGGAGGGGCTTGTAAAGGGGGGGGGGAAAGTTTGGCTTTTGGGTTTGGCAGGATTTTGGGGTTTTCATTGAGAGCCCCAGTCAGAGGAGAGGGAGCTTTCTCAGGGGTTGGTAGCAAAAGGGGTGGAAGATATTATTTGGCTTTCCCTTTCCCGGGAAGAGATTTGGGAAAAGCCATGTCCTTGTATAAAACCCCCTTGCAATTTTTTTTAAAAACCCCAGAAAAAGAAAAATTTCTGGGAAAAAGGCCGGGAAGGTCCCCCCCGAGGGGAGTAAAGTGAGTTTTCCCAAAAAAAAAGGGCCCTTTGGGATCCAGGGAGCATTTAAAGAAAGTTCAGTAGGGGGGCCTGAGCCATATTTGGAAAAAAGCCGTTTCGAGAACGGGGGCGAAAAAACCGTGTGGGGGGGGCGGAGATAGGACCCCCCATTAGCTGGCATGTTTGGGTGTTGAAAAGGGGGTTTCAAATGCGGGGACCCGGGGTTGACTTATTACCCCAAGGCCGTTTTAAGGGGCCCAACAAAAGTTAAAAAGCACCCCATAAATCCCAAAAACGGGGTTCGTGTAAATTTGGGAAAGGGAAATCAAACCCCAAAATTCTTACTGTTAAACAAAAAAAATAAAACAAATAAAGGGGGAAAAAAAGTTATTGGTTTGGGGAAAAGGGCCATGTGGGGAAACCATTTTTTAAAATTTTTTTAAAAAACTTTTTTTTAAAAGTAGAAAAAAACTTTAAATGAAAATTCCCATAAATTAGGTTTTATCACGGAATTTTCCAAACCTGCAGAATTTCAATAACATGCATTTTTTACGGAACCCCAAAAAAACCCCTAAAAAAAGGGTTTTTTTTGGCCAATTTAGGGAAATTTTTTTTTTTCATTTTTCCCCCCCCCAAAAAGGAAAATTTTTTTTAAACTTACATTTTTAATTTTGCCAAAAATTAAAAAGTAATAATGTCCTGTATAAACAAAAAGCCCTTCAAATAAATCTTTTTTGATGGGGGGAAAAAATTTATGAGGGCGGGGAAGAAAGAAAAAACAAAAAAACCCCAAAAATTTTATGTTGAAAGGGGTTTTAAGCAAAAAACAAAAAAGGTACGGGGCCCCTTTAAAAAAAGTAAAAGAATTTAATCAAGTCATAGCAAAGTCTCCTACAAAACGCCCTACTGTTATTATAATTAAATCAGTGCATTTAAGGGCCGTCAAAGGGTTTAACCGCGCCCCGGGGAAACCTTCAGCGGGGAAATTGTATATCCCCGGGGATGCGAAAATTGCATGATGATTGGGGTTTATGTCTTTCTAAACCTTTTTTAAATTTTCCCAGTTTTTAAACCATTTCAAAACCTGGAAATTATTCCCGGGCAAGTTTAAATTTATCCGGGGTTGCCCTTTATAGGACCCCCCCCCCGCGCACATTTTGCTGATTTTATAATCACCCAAGAAAGGGAGAGCGCGGGGGGAATGGGGTTTGTAAATAATGGCAATGAATTTTTAATCCCCGGCTTTTATTTCTAAAGTCTCTTTTTAAAACCCTTAAAGAATCCTCTATTCCCCCAAATTAAATTAAAAATCTTCCCTTTCTTGCTAAAAAAATTTTTTAATTTTTAAGTTTCGGTTGGAAAAGGAAATAGAATAAAACCCAATTTTTTTGGGAAACCCAAAAAATGCTGCCAAATTGGAAAAAAAACTATAAAAAAACCCGTGAAAAAATTTAAAACAATTTCCTGACTGGCCCGTCTACCCCCCGCCCCCCTCTTCCAGCCCAAGAAAAGGTTTGGTGAACGTTTTTAGAACGCTCTCTCGCCCCTTTTTTGGTTTTTCTATTTTTTTTTTTCCACCCTGTCTTTCAGTGATGTATGGGGGCCTAATTTTTGAGGGGGCTTTTTTGGGTTTTAAAGAAAATTTGTTGTTGTTTTTTAAATTTGTTTTATGAGATTTTTTGGCAAAAAACCCAAAGTTACTAAAAAATTTATTTTTTATAGTTTTACATTTTTTTTTTTTAAATTATTTTAATTTTTTAGTTTTTGACCCCAAAGGGGTTTTGTCTCCTACAAAGAATAGCTTGGAAAAAAGTAGGGCCCTAAATGAAAGAGTTTTCCAAATATATTGTTTGTTCATCTTTTTTTGTTAAGGAGTACAAATGATTTTTTTCACCCCTTCTGAGGGCTTTTAGTTTCTCAAGTGACGATGTGGGGTAATATTTTATTTTTTATTATTTTGTATGCTTTTTAAACAATGTTGAAACACTCAGGTTTTTTTGGGAAAGTTTAAAAGAATGGGGTCTCCCCTCCTCCAATTAAAATTGGAAACACATGGCCTGGGGTATAGACATTTAAAGGAATAAAGTTCTTTTGTTTCAGTGAGTTAAGGAGGTGGCCATATGGAAATTAAACTTTAAACCAGCGTATAAGAGACTAGCTATGTTATAAATTTATTGGCTAAATGTAATTCTTGCAGGAGATGGGGGTCTATAAAACCATGAATTGCAGTAGGAGGGGGCAGACATTCTTGAGCATATGCAATGATGATGTTATATATATGCTGTGTGTCTCCACAATGCTTGCATTGAATAAATCCTGGATATTTTTACCTTCAACTGATTTTTAATTTGAAAACCCGATCAACATCTGAAAAGCTTTATTAAGCTACGACACTGACCTGAGTACTCCTTCTCCCCTGCTGTTTGTTCTATCTGATAGCAGGGAGTGATGTCATCACACAGGTCATGACCAGCAGTGTGAGAGCTTGTGTGTTATCTGATCTTTCAGACAAAAGACCGTAATACTACTATTTACATTGCCTCAGAAGCTTCTCCTGTCCTGGTAGAAGGTAATTTAGGTAATCTAGACTAATAAACATAATAAACAAAGAAGTCTGAATACAGTGGAGGTCATATGCTAATTACAGACAGCTTGAATCAGGAAGTGACAAGAGCAAAGCAGCATTATTTCATTCATGTAGCCTATGAAAACATTGAGAAGAGGAACAACCCCTTTAACGTCACTCTTTACTACTGCATACACTATAGAAGTGTCAGTCTCCTGACTAGTGTACATGCCCACTAGCTAATTATTATTATTATTATTACCTACTGAGTATGTGCTGTAGTCTATTGTTTATATAGTAGTAAGAGGTGACATTCTGAACGGAACCTCATCACTTGTGGCCATAAGCTGAATTGGTCTTCGGCACCGCTGCCATCGGCCGCCGATCGTTAAGGTCCCAAGTTAATACCAGTCACTAAGCTATTGGCTTAGGATCTTGGTGATCAGTGATGGTGACAGCGCCGGGGACTAACTGTGAGTGCGTCCTCTGAACACGCAAACTGTTGCAGGCTTTTGCGGAGCAGAGACAGAAGGTTCTCCGCTCCGCAGAGTACGCCGGTGAGCTGCAAACAGGCTTGTGGCTCACCGGAGTACACAGCACAGGCGGCGTGAGAGTGTCATCATGCTGCCTGCTCAGCCTGATGACGTCATGCTGCCTGTGCAGGAAGAAGACCAGGAGCAGCGACAGCTTCAGGGAGCGGGGAAAGGTGAGTACTCTTAGTTTTTTAAATTTTTAATTAGACCTCTCTACCTGCTGGGGACATATAACCTGTCTCTATACCTACCTGGGGAAATATAACCTGCCTATATACCTGTCTGGGGACATATAACCAGCCTATATACCTACTGGGTGACCTATAACCTGCCTATATACCTGCCTGGGGTCCATATAACCTGCCTATATACCTACTGGGGCACCTATAACCTGCCTATATACCTGCCTGGGGTCCATATAACCTGCCTATATACCTACTGGGGGACCTATAACCTGCCTATATACCTACTGGAGACATATAACCTTCCTATATACCTATTGGGGGACCTATAACCTGCCTATATACCTGCCTGGGGACATGTAACCTTCCCAATACCCACGGGGAAAAAACCCCCAA
>JAODAL010047975.1:0-29410 GCA_025379985.1 Phyllomedusa bahiana | reverse complement strand
CTTGAAGTGGGGCCTCCTCATGGGTCGGTGCTGCACTTACGAAGACCTCTTCTGGGAAACTGCGTACTTGCGGCGTCTTCTCAAAAACTTTCACCCCAGCCGAACGATTGGTGATCGCGAACTACTGGCCATAAAGTTAGCCCTAGAAGAATGGTGGCACTTGTTGGAGGGGGCTTGCCATCCCATCAAGATCTTCACTGATCACAAAAGCCTCCTTCATCTCCAGTCTGCTCAACGATTGAATCCTCGACAAGCCAGGTGGTCGCTCTTTTTTGCCCGCTTTGATTTTTTTCCTTCACTTTCGGCCAGCTGAGAAAAACGTCAGGTCGGACGCCCTCTCTAGATCCTCGGACACTATTGGCCTAGAGCCGCCTCTGCAGCACATAATCTCTCCAGAACATCTCCTCACGGCGGCACCCGTGGATCTTCAGCATCTACCTCCTGGGAAAACCTACGTCCGCCCTGCCATGTGATCTCGAATCCTGAAATGGGGACATTCTTCTCGAACTGGCCATGGCCATCATGGAGTACATAAGTCTCTGCAATTTATCTCTCGCTACTATTGGTGGCCCACCCTCGCTCAAGATGTTAGAGACTTTGTCGTGGCCTGTACCTCCTGTGCCCGTAACAAAGTCCCTTGCCTCAAACCCGCTGGTCTGCTTCAGCCTCTCCCAGTACCAGAAAGGCCTTGGTCCCATATAGCCATGGACTTTGTTACCGACCTCCCGGCCTCCTCGGGTAACACGGTCATTTGGGTGGTGACCGATAGATTCTCGAAGATGGCTCACTTTGTTCCTCTGCCCGGGTTACCTTCTGCTCCTCAGCTGGCCCAGCACTTTTTCCATCACATTTTTCGGCTGCATGGACTCCCATTGCATATCGTCTCAGATAGAGGGGTCCAGTTTGTGTCAAAATTCTGGCAGGCTCTGTGTGCGCAGTTGCAGGTTCAGCTAGACTTCTCGTCTGCATACCACCCTCAATCCAATGGGCAGGTAGAGAGGGTCAACCAAGTTTTAGGTACCTACCTACGACATTTTGTATCCACCCGTCTGGATAACTGGTCTGACCTACTCCACTGGGCGGAATTCCTGTATAATTCCCTAGACTCGGAGTCTGCTGGAGCATCTCCCTTTTTTATTGTGTTTGGGCTACATCCTCTCCCTCTGCCTACCTCGTGTCACGTGCCTGCCGTGAATGTCCAAGTACGGGACATCAAGGCACTCTGGCAAGTCACACGACAGGCCCTTCTACGGGCCTCCACTCGCACCAAAGTCCAGGCCGACAGGTACCGCAGACCTCCGCCTCTATTCAAGCCGGGTGATAGGGTTTGGTTGTCCGCTAAATATATTTGTTTCCAGGTGCCCAGTTATAAGTTAGGCCCTAAGTATCTGGGCCCTTTTGTTGTTCTTCGGCAACTGAACCCGGTGTCCTACAAGCTCCGCTTGCCTCCTACTCTGTGAATCCCGAACGCCTGTTTCTCTCCTCAAGCCGGTGGTGCTGAACCGTTTCTCCCGTGGATCTGTTTCGCCTTCTCCTGTGGCCAACTCTGATAACATCTTTGAGGTCAAGGAAGTGTTGGCAGAAAAAACAGTGAGGGGGAAGCGGTTCTTTCTTATTGACTGGAAGGGGTTCGGGCCGGAGGAGCGTTCGTGGGAACTGAGGCCAACCTGTCGCCTGGCCTCTTCTCCAAAAAGAGAGGGAGACCTAAAGGGAGGGGGGTACTATCATGGAGGCTGGCGCGGGTGCTGCTGCACCCCGCGGCCGCCCCCCTGCCCGCAGGGGTCCAGTGCGGGTGCCGCGGCTGCCCGCAACTATTCCCCTGCTGCCCAGGTCCTGGCGCCTGCTCACTTACCCGTCCACGCTCCTGTGCACGCTGCTCCTGCCTGTCCCGGCCGCCGCGCGCGTACCCGCTGCTTAGGGCGCACGTGACGGCTGGTCTGGATTTAAAGGGCCAGCGCATCGGTAATTGGTCTATTGCCGGCCGCTGGTTCTATTTAAGGTATACGCCCCCTGCACTCTCTGCCAGTTTGTTGATGTACCTTAGCTTGTCTAGAGAGAGTTTGGAGTTCTGTTTGATCACCCGTGTACCAGTCCGTTCCGCTACGTTTCCTGACCTTGCCTGTTTGCCGCCTGCCCTGACCGTTTGCCTGTCTTTGACCACGAACCTCTGCCACCCCTCCTGACCTCCTCCCTGTCCCCGACTACGCCTCTGGATTACGATTCTGTACCACGCAGTACTCCGGCCGCCATCGCAAGCAAGTCACGTCAGGGGTAGCGACCTGGTAGCCTCACGCCGCAGCAAGTCCATCCCGCTTTGTGGGGGGCTCTGGTGAATACCGGGAGCTACTAAGACTCCGCTCCCTGCCGTGGCTTAACTATCATCGCTTGCGGTGGTCCAGCGAATCCACTGAACCATTACAGGAACAAAATCCACAATGCAAAATCTCAATTCATCAATTCTTTGTTTGGCTTACAAAAAGTTTTTAGGGACAATGGACAAGAAGGTCAGTCTTGCCCTTAGGCATATAGTAGACTTGTGTTTATTAACCCCTTACTGACATCTGATGTACCCATACGTCATGGTCGGGAAGGTTTTCCCGCAATTTGTTGTATGGGTACGTCATGGAGATCTTGTGAGCTCACAAGTGGAGCACGTAAGATCGCATCATGTGAACAGCTGTATCTTACAGCTGGGCCTCAGGCCTCATCACCTGTAGCCAGATTGTACTCCGATCGCAGGTGATTAACACCTTAGCTCCTTCTGTCTTTTCTCGATGCAGCAGCAGCAGCACAATTGCCGCTGTAGTCTCCTCTCTGGACATCCCGGGAGTGTAAGAAACACTTCCGGGCTGTCTGTGATGTTACTATGCCCCACAATGCATTGTGGGCATTGCCGGGCATGGTGAGTGACAGTCGCCATGGAGACCAGTTTACAGCAGCAATTCTGTGTATTTATCTCTATTGTATCAGTGATCTGATATGGGGAAAAGTGAAAAAAATGTAAAAAAGTAAGAAAAACTAAACAAAAGTAAAACATGAAAAATAAAATACAAACATGTATACCGCCCTTTTCCCCTTTACAATGGGCAATCGGCACAAAAAAGATCAAAAATAAATAAAATATGCATATTTGATATCGCAGCGTGCGTAACGACCTAGCCTATAAATATGTCATGTTAATTTACCCGCACCATGAATGCCATTAAAAAAGAAAAAACACAGTCACAGAATTGACTTGGCTGAACTTGATGGACACGTGTCTTTTTTCAACCGTACTAACTATGTAACTATGTAATTGCGAATTTCATTTATCCCGCAGCACATAAAATGGAATAAAAAGTGATCAAAATCTTATATTAATGGCAAAGTGGTACCAAGTAAAACGTCTGTTCATGCCGCCAAAAAAAGCCCTTACACATTTCCGTCTACAGAAAAATAAAAAAATTATGGCTATCAGAAGACAGCGATGCATAAATATTGTTTTACACAGAAAAAACTGTTTTTTATTTTTAAAGGATTTCAACATAAAAAAACTATATAAATTGGGTATCATCATAATTGTAACGACCCACAGAGTAAAATTAACTTGTCATGTATACTGCACAGTGAACGCTGTTAAAAATAAAAAAAGCACTACTAGGATTGTAGTATTTTCTGCACTCTGCCTTCCAAAAAGCGGATTTAAAAGCGATTAAAAAGTCTTGTCCCCCCAAAAAATGACACCAATAATAATGTAAAATCATCCTTTAAAAAACAAACTACCATACAGCTCTGTACACATAAAAAGAAAAAAGTTATGGCTCTCAGACTATGGTGATGCAAAAACGTGTTTTCTTTTTTGAATAAAATTGTTTTTATTGTGTAACAGCAGTATAACATTAAAAAAAAATCTATAAATTGGGTATTTCTGTAATCAAATTGCCCTTTCTAAGTAAAGCTAACATGTCATTTATACCACACGGTGACCACTGAAAAAAAGTGTCATGTGTACCAATGGTACCAATAAAAACATCAACTCCCGCAACAAACAAGACCATAATCATCTCCGTATACAGAAAAATAAAAAGGTTATGGCTATCAGACTATGACGACAAAAAAACTAAATTTATCATGACCGCATTTCTATTGTGTAAAAGTAATAAAACATAAAGAACTATATAAAATTTATATCATTGCAATTGTACTGACCTCCATAGTAAAGCTATCATGTCATTTATCCCACACGGCGAACGCTAAAAATTAAGCCCAAAAAACAATGGTAGAATTGCGTTCTCCCCCCTCCCCCCATTTTCATGGCCCAATGATAAAAAAAAATATAGAACACCTGTGCCCTTAAAATGCACAATACACCCCTAGATGAAATCCATGAAGGGTGTTGAATCCAAAATTGGGCGACTTCACCTGTTCTACTACTTTAGGGGCTTTGCAAATGCGACATGGCACCCACCAAAATCTGTGTTCCAAAAGCTAAATAGCACTCCATCCATTGTACGCCCTGCCATGCACCCAAACAGCAGTTTATACCCACATGTAGGGTATAACAAAATACGATACAAATTCAGCTCACCTGAACTCAAGGTAGTGACAAAGCTGCATGGATCAATGGGTTCTGAAGCACGGCTCCCATGATTGGCTATATCGTAAGAAAGGTGCAATCCAGCAGCTTGATGAAAAATGTAATAGAAAAATATAAAAACAGTAGCTTTATTTGAACAACTTTAAAATCTAGCGTTAGGAAAACATCGAGATGGTGTTACACACCGACGCATTTCGGGAGACTCCTCCCTTAGTCATGGTTAGAGATGGGCGAATTGATTCTAACGAAGTGGAATTCGTTTAGAATTTCAGGAAAACTTCGGATCGGAAGGAAGTCGAACTTTGGGGTACTTTGCGTGAACGAAGCGTGCTTTTGAATGATAAAATGGCTGCGAGCACATGGCGTTACATGGGGCAAAGCACTCTGGGAGGAAGAAGGGCATAGCCTGCATGACATGTGCAGAGATGAAGCCAATCAGAGACCAGCGGGATTCTGTGACGTCACCGCACTATATAAGTCCGGGCGCGACGCTGGGAGCTCATACCGCTCTCACCGCGGCTGCTTGCAATAGCTCTTACTGAAGAACTGATTTTTATACAGCGATTTTTGGGGGGTGTCTCAGCTTGTCTCAGAGACTGCTTCTCTTAATGTTCTATTTCTGATTTTTGGGGGTATTGGATCTGAAGTCCAGTGTGCGTCCAATGCAGCTGCATATAGATTTTAATGCTATCTGCTCACAGCACATTGAATAGCCAAGGGGGATCTAAGCCTGTTCCTGTTGTATTCATTTAAAGAAACAGCGTTTTTACAATACAAATTCCACTTCATTTTTGGCTGCTCAATTCTTTTGCGCAATTTACATCCAGGGGTTAATTAAGCATTGTTCTGCTGTTGTGGTGACTAAAAGAAAACCGTCTTTTTCACCGCCAAAAAATAAATTTTTCCTGTAACCTAATTCACAAGCGAAGGTTAATTACAATTTTTTCTCTTGTTGTGTAGCGTAAAAAAACACGGCATTTTAACACGCTACAAAGCTCGTAATTTGTGGTTGCTCAATTGTTTGGCGCAATTTACATCCAGGGGTTAATTAAGCATTGTTTTTCTGCTGTGGTGACTAAAATAAACCGTCTTTCACCGCCAAAAAATACATTTTTCCTGCAGCCTAATTCACAAGCGAAGGTTAATTACAATTTTTTCTCTTGTTGTGTAGCATAGAAAACACGCCATTGTAACATGCTACAAAGCTCGTAGTTTGTGGTTGCTCAATTGTTTGGCGCAATTTACATCCAGGGGTTAATTAAGCATTGTTTTTCTGCTGTGGTGACTAAAATAAACCGTCTTTCACCTCCAAAAATTACATTTTTCCTGTAGCCTAATTCACAAGCGAAGGTTAATTACAATTTTTTCTCTTGTTGTGTAGCGTAGAAAACACACCATTGTAACACGCTACAAAGGTCGTAGTTTTTGGTTGCTCAATTCTTTTGCGCAATTTACATCCAGGGGTTAATTAAGCGTTGTTCTGCAGTTGTACTCAGTAAAAGAAAACTTTGTTTTTCACCGCCACAGAAGAAATTCTGTAGCATAATCATATCCGAAGGTTAATTAAGCCTGTTTGTGCTTTTATATTCAGTAAAATACACAGAGTTTTTAACGGCACATACAAGTCAATTTTTCCTGCCCGTTTGTGGAGCGCAATATATATCCAAGGGTTACCCAAGCTTCTTAGTGGGTTCATTTGGAGTCAATACAGGGTGTGTATTTATCATATACAGATATCTTCATCAAACAGTGTCTGTACATTTTAGAACAAACAGTATGTCAGACAGAGAGGTGGCAGGCTCTTCACCTGCGAGTGGCAGTGGCACAAACATTCCAGGCCCAGGTCGCAGCACAGCAAGGGGACGTCGCAGCAGGGGTCACTCGGTGAGGCCACAACTGCCGCTGTCAGGCAGTTGTGGTCAGCCTCTGCATACCAAGATCGGTGATGAGGACAGCAGTGACGATGAAACACAAATAGATGATGATGTAGCCGACCGCACTTGGGAGCCGGGTGAGGCAAGGGCTTCATCATCGTCAGGAGAAGAGGGCGTCAGCTTGCGCGTCAGGCAGCGGCGCAGCCAGCAAGTGGGTTGTGTGGCCGGGAGTCAACAGGGTAGCAGGAGTGTGAGGTCGGGAGCCAAGCGGCCATGGGGTAAAAAACCCGCTTCGCAGGTCCAAGAAAGTAGCAGCACAGGGGCTCAGTGAGGCAGCGCCGGTAGTAGTCAGTGCGGAGCGTTGGCGGTAAAATCCGATACTCGGCGGTGTGGCAGTTCTTTGCTAAGACACCGGAGGAGCCGAAAATGGGTATATGTAGAATCTTTGGACAGAAAGTGAAGCATGGCCAGGGAGCTAACGTTGGCACCACGGCCCTGCGTGAATACATGCACCGTCACCATCCGGTGGCCTCGGAGAAACGTGGCTCAGATGTAGTGGTCCATCCTGCCACCGCAGCAACAGCAGTAGCAGCTCCCAGTGGCACGCATGGCATTTCAGCCAGTCAAGGCTCCACCACCTCTGCAGAAGGGAGCTGTTTGTCTTTCCCATCATCTCCCGGTCCAGATGCTCCTGCTCCTCGCTACTCATGGCTCCAGCAGTCGTTCAGCGAGGCGATTGCAAACAGTATGCGTCCAACCATCCTAAGGTGCAGCAGCTGACCGTGCTCCTGTCCAAGTTGTTGGTACTGCAGTCCCTCCCTTTCCAAATGGTGGACTCTGCACGTTCAGAGAACTAATGGCTTGTGCCGAGCTGAGATGGAGAGTTCCAAGCAGTAATTTCTTTTCCAAAAAGGCAGTACCAGCACTTCATAAATATGTAGAACAGAAGGTGGGCCAGTCCTTGAGCTTATCGGTTTGTTCCAAGTTGCCCGCCAGCGCGGACATCTGGAGCTGTAACTACGGTCAGGGCCAGTACATGTCCTTTACGGCCCACTGGGTGAATGTGCTTCCTGCCCAGGCACACCAACAACTTGGACAGGAGACGCCGCTTTCTCCTCCACGTTGTCAAACTGCGGCTCCTGCGCCAATGTCGCCTCTCCTCTCCTCCACCACCACCATCTCAGCCTCCACAAGTACTGCTCCATCATACCACATGTGTAGGGCACAACGGTGTCACGCAGTTCTACACCTGGCTTGCCCTGGCGAACGAAGTCACACAGGGGAGGAACTGCTCCGCGTCATGCAGCAAGAAATCGATGTGTGGCTTTCTCCGCGCCAACTGCAAATCGGAACCATGGTGACGGACAATGGAAGTAACATGGTGTCCGTGCTGCACCGAGGAGGGATGGTCCATGCGCCCTGCATGGCGCACATGTTCAATCTGGTTGTGAAAAGGTTCCTGAAGTCTTCCACCAATCTTCAGAAGATTCTGAAAATGGCCAGGAAACTGTGCATGCACTTCATCCATTCCTACAAAGCCATGAACACCCTCCTCGAGTTGCAGCTTCAGAACGTCCTCCCCCAACACACTCTGATATGCAATGTTTCCACCTGTTGGAATTCCAACCTGCACATGTTGGACCAACTGTATGAACAGAGAAAGCCCATAAACGATTGTTTGATGATCCAGGCGGACAGGAGTACTCTGCTGTGTAACTTTGATGTCAGCCAGTGGCAGCTCATGCGTGACACCTGCCGTTTGTTGAGGCCATTCGAGGAGGCCACTGTCCTGCCCGGCCAGTAGAGCGGGTGTTCGGTGCGGCGGGGGCCATCGTTACCCCAAGGAGAACCCGCTTGTCCACAGGAAATGTGGAACGACTGACCTTTGTAAAGATGAATCAAGCGTGGATCGGCAAGGATTTCCACACACCAATGCCTTAGGCGTCAGATTACATCAGCCATGACGTCTCACCCAAACTTTGAGAAATGAGTCTGGATTCAAACTACCTGCCTCCACCCGCCTGATGCCACACATCTGCTGACAGTTTCTCCATCTGCCACCAACCATCTTTACCAGGGACTGGCATTGCCACCCACCTCCACACTCTGTCATTGTGCCACTGTCTGACCTCATGCTGCTGCTGTGGCTGTTGCCGTGACCTCCACTCTGTGTCATTTTGCCACTCTCTGACCTCATGCTGTTGCTCCTGCCGCCGTCACCTCCACTCTCTGTCATTGTGCCACTCTGTGGCCTACTCCAGTTTTTGCCACCTCCAGAATGTCATTGTGCCACTTTCTGACCTCATGCTGCTGCTGTGGCTGCTGCCGTGACCTAGACACTGTGTCATTGTGCCACTCTGTGGCCTACTCCTGTTTTTGCCACCTCCGGAAAGTCATTGTGCCACTGTCTGACCTCATGCTGCTGCCACCGTCACCTCCACTCTCTGTCATTGTGCCCCTCTGTGACCTACTCCAGTTTTTGCCACCTCCAGAATGTCATTGTGGCGCTGTCTGTGCTAATGGTGCTGAGGCGGTCTCACCTACTCTCTGTCATTGTGCCACTCTGTGGCCTACTCCAGTTTTTGCCACCTCCAGAATGTCATTGTGCCACTGTCTGACCTCATGCTGCTGCCGCCGTCACCTCCACTCTCTGTCATTGTGCCTCTCTGTGGCCTACTCCAGTTTTTGCCACCTCCAGAATGTCATTGTGCCACTGTCTCACCTCATGCTGCTGCCGCAGTCTCCTCCACTCTCTGTCTTTGTGCCACTCTGTCGCCTACTCTTGTTTTTGCCAGCTCCACAATGTCATTGTGCCACTCTCTGACCTCATGCTGCTGCTGTTGATGCTGTCAACTCCACACTGTGTCATTGTGCAACTCTGTGGCCTATTCCTGTTTTTGCCACCTCCAGAATGTCATTGTGCCACTGTCTGACCTCATGCTGCTGTGGCTACCGGCGTAACCTGCCACCTGAGCTCTCAGCTTGTTTTTTTCCAGCTTTCGCTGGCATGACTTTATCAGGCAACATTCCCGCTTCAGTTTTTTGGTCAGTTTTGCCCTCTTAAGTGCCCAGTGAATTTTATAGTGAAGCGATTCTAAGAGCGGTGGCAGTCATGTGCGTGTCATACTAAAATACAACATTGTATGAATACCAAACCAAGCTCCCTCTGCATATTTAAGCATGGCACAACGTTCTACAGCACCCTGCAGGCTCTGTGCAGCTTGTAAATAGCTGTTTTTTAATGTGATTAGTCCCAAAGTAATTCGGAACGAAGTTATTTTTTGTCGGGAAATTCGGCGAAGTGAGCGAACCGAATTTCGAGAAATTCGCCCATCTCTAGTCATGATGTGACGCAACTACATATAAGAAGAAAAAATGTGCGCTCCTAGTGCAGATTGTCTGGAATAAAAGTTTATCCGTTGGTCAGTATCCCACTAACCTGATTTTGTTGCGCAATGGTGGAGGCGCAACTCTCCCAGAGTATGTAAATTAATCAGTCACAGCAGCCCCCTCGCTTCCTTGGCTCCAAGCGTTGCCAAATAATAGGAAGATATCAGTGATATATTAAAAATCACATCTAAATTATAGTGTGATAAAGGGAAAAAAAGAGGGAATGATGGCGCTAGACTGATAAAGTATAGATACAGTTTATTAGGACATTAAAGCAGGACTACGCGGGTATGGACCTGATGAAATGCTATCAAGCGAGAAACGCGTAGTCCTGTTTTAATGTCCTAATAAACTGTATCTATACTTTATCAGTCTAGCGCCATCATTCCCTCTTTTTTCCCCCTTTATCACACTATAGTTTAGTTGTGATTTTTAATATAGCAACTACATATAAGATACAAAGAGTCTGGTGACAATTATGTCTAAAGCACCCTGGAGCCAAAATCAATCTTGGCTCTCATGTGACGTGGTAGGGCTTTACCCTTCTATTCCCCAAGATAAAGCCATTCTAATGTTTGAAAAATTCTTACATAAATACAGTAGATATGCAAATGCCATTAATGAGTTTATCATTCTAAGTGTAGAATTTTTGCTCACTAATAATTATTTTTCATTTGATAAGTCATTTTACTTTCAAAGACAAGGAGCATCTATGGGTACTAAATGCTCTCCCGCACTAGCCAATATCTATATGTGTACATGGGAAGATCGCTATCTTCTGTCCGATGACTATGACTGTCAATTTTCCTCCCACATCAGGTGGTATGGAAGGTACATTGATGACCTCCTCCTGGTGTGGGAGGGACACGAGTCATTGGCAGCTTCTTTTAGTGATTACTTAAATGCTAATGAATTTTACTTAAAATTCACATGGCATTGGCATCCAGAAACAATTGCCTTCTTGGATGTCAATTTAACTGGTATTGCAGACATAGGAGTTCATGTTTCCCTATATAGAAAGACTACTGCTCTAATCTCTATTTTGATGACCAATTCATTGCATCCACGACATGTCAGGGATAATATCCCCTTGGTGAACTCATTCGCATTAAGAGAAATTCTACCTCAGATGCCATATTCGCGGAGCATTCACAGCAGGTTCTTGAAAGACTAAAGCGAAGGGGTTACTCAGATAGGGTACTTAACTATGTGCTCTCCAGAGTTTCGCAGGTATCAAGACAGGATTTATTACAGTCTAATAATCCTAAAGTTAAATCTGAAAAAAAAAGGAAAAACGCTTGCACTCACAAATTTTAAAAAATGAAAAAATTTAGTGCTTTATTTCATGTCCACTGGGCAATGTTTCGGCTCACACAGAGCCTTTCGCAACTCTGTGTGAGGCGAAACGTTGCCCAGTGGACATGAATAAGCACTAACTTTTTTCATTTTTTAAATTGTGAGTGCAAGCGGTTTTCCTTTTTTTGTTTACTTATCCGTGACGTGATCTATACCTGCTTGCACCCATACTATATTTTTGTTGGTGAGGTGCTGCCTGTTTTTCCTATTTTTTATTTTAAAGTTAAATCGGGTCATGACACATCAAACATAACATTTTCCACAACTTATTGTCCTCAATATGGAAAGATTGTCAATATTATTAAAAAGAACTTACCACTTTTATTTGCACAACCCAATATGAGGGAAATTATTAAAGATAAAGTCAACTTTATACACAAAAGGGCACCTACTTTGGGCAACATTTTATCCCCGATTCTTTTTATAACCCAAACCAATGCTAGTGATATAACTGGTTATCGGTGCAAGGTTCTTATTGCTGTGGACATACTAGGTGCATGCAAATATATGCAGGTAACTAAGGATTTCACTGCGACAGCTACAGGAGATAAATACAAGATAAATTCATATATCAATTTCTGTACGCGTAATATGATTTACCTCATTACATGCAGTATATGTTCACTTCAATATGTGGGGTGTAGTTCGAACAGCCTCAAAACACAAATCTGCGTTGTTCAAATAAAGCTACTGTTTTTATATTTTTCAATTACATTTTTCAACAAGCTGCTGGATTGCACCTTTCTTAACACATGTAGGGTACTGCCAAACTTGGAAGAAATTATGTAACAAACTTTGGGATGCTTTTTTTCTCCAAGATTCCTTGTAAAAATTGAACATTTTCAGCTAAAATTGCAGATTGTTAGAAAAAAATATTTTTTTTTCATTTTCAGAGCCTAATACTAAAAAAAATTGTGAAACACCTGTGGGGTTGATATACTCACTACAACCCTGGATATATTTCTTGAGTGGTGTAATTTCCAATATGTTTTTTTTAGGGGTCTGGCACCAAAATATATTCATATTAAAAAAGAGACCCCAAAGTTCAGTAGGTACTCCTCCTATTCTGAGGCTTGTGGTAGATCCTAATAGTGCACCAGGGTCACATCGTGGATATCTCTTAGATGGTGTAGTTTCTTTGATGGAGTCATTTATGGGAGTATCTAACATGCAGGACTCTCAAAGCCATGTCAGAAATGGACTAGTCCCTAAAAAAATCTATTTTGCAAATTTTCTTAAAAATGTGAAAAACTTGTACTAAATTTCTAGCCCCCTAATGTCGTAAAAAAGACATTTAAAAATGATGCCAACCTACAGCAGACATATGGTAGATGCTAGTTATAAACTATTTTGAGTGTAATAACTATCTGTTTTACATGCAGAAATTTTTGGGCTTTGAAAATGGCAAATTTTTCAAAATGTTAATGATATTTTAATATTTTTCACAAATAAACAAGGATTATATGGGCCAAAATTTCTTACTAACTTCAAGCATGATATGTCACGAGAAAGCTGTCTCTGAATCACATGGATAGGTAAAAGTATCAAAAAGTTATTCTCACAAAAATTGACACGTCAGATTTATAAAATAGGGCTCTGTCAGGAAGGCCAAAACTGGCTACGGTGGTAAGGGGTTAATGCGCATGTGGCATACTTGTGTGGTCTCCCCCACTTGCAGTATATTAATCCATGCATGGGCATGTAAAAATATAAATAACAAAATGTGACATGTAAGAATGTGGCTGTGCCAGTTATCTGGCGTCAAAAAGCTTTAGTAGACCAGTTCTATAGATGTATGAAGAGTCGCACTTTTGTTCTGGGGGCGTTCCGGGGGCGTTCAGACCACATTCATAAAATTAGACACATTTATGATTCTTTGACACCAAACATAGGCACATACCAGTTAGAACAGCCAGACCAAGTTAAAGGTGGTCTGCCTGAGCCAGACTTGTCGTACTGGCACTACAATACGCCCACATGTATGAACTGCCAGGTTTATACAATCTGACGCATTCTACACTACCTTAAAGCTATTTAGAACTGGCCTCTTAGTGCCAATGTTCATGCATGTTGCCCAAAGTTATTATGACATGTCAAAAAGTATTTAATCTTATATTCTTTATTAGTAGAAGGATGTACAAACACTGCACCTTTAATAAGATGTCTACAGCAATGACAAGAAAGGCACAGAAAACAACTGTCCTGATATGACTGGGAAAACTAGTTGGATGTCTTAGGATCAGTCTTAGGCTCAGTAGAGACCAAAACATCCCTAAGATTCTTAGATCTTCTAAAAGTCATCCTAGGAGGAAGAATACATTTAGAAACTTGCAGAAAACTGTTTTAAGTATTTGCTATTCCTTCCTAATAAGATAACACATTTTTTGAGACACATTAGTGCAATTGATAATTTAAAGTCATACATGAGGGAACAGTTTGACAAGATTTCGATTTTAGTAAGTGATGTGATTTATAGGTACACTTTATATACTGTGATTATACTGTGTGTTGTTGCTTGAGAGAGGCTCTGTTCAGAGCTAAAACGTTGCTGTTGGGATAATAAATACTGTGCTGTCTATTCCTTTTATTTTTGCATTTTTTAAGACCTTGGTTCCGGTCTGCTAGATGCTCATTCATATTTTCATGTTCCATTGCTGCTTATATGTTTAGTTTTTGTATACCTTGAGCCTTAAGCGGAGAGATTTTTTTTCTACTAGATTTTCCTGGTTTTTAGTATATATTTCATTGTTTGTCTATCATGACTACCATTCCCAATATTTTTTTATATTCTGAAGAGGATGTGGGCAGAATTCTGAAAGGTATTTTGGGTGATACATTATTTTTAAGTGCCCCTTCATTGATCAATAGAAAAAGAAGGTGGGAAACTATACAGACCTAGTTGTGTAACGGGTTGCACCGCGGTCCGGGCCACGGACCGCGGTCGCACCCGCGTTCCCCATAACGTGTCCCCAGCGTGGATGGGGGGCGCCGTGGCCGCACTGGCCGGCCCGGGCGCCACCCTTTCCATCCACACCACCTGGCCTCGCCTCCCGTCCGGTCCCTCGTCCCCTGCCGCCGGAATGCGCCTGCGCGCCCCCCTCGTCCTTATGAATTTAAAGGGACAGTGCACCGGTAATTGGGTAATTACCGGTCGCTGTTCCTATATAAGTGTTGCAACCACGTCACTTCCCTGCTGGATCTACTTTGCCCCGAGCCATAGAGAAAGCATTCCTTGAAAGTGTATTCCTGCATTCCGTGTACCAACCTCCTCTTTACTTTTCCCCGACTCCGAACTCTGCCCGCCCTGCCCTGACCTTCTGCCTGTCCACTACCAACGAACCATTGCCGCCTGCCCCTGACCTTCTGCCTGCCCCACATTACGATTCTTGGACTAAGATTCTGTACCACGCTGCAACCTCGCGCCACCGCAAGCAAGTCACGTCAGGGTGACGACCTTGTAGCCTCACCCGCAGCAGTCCATCCTGCTTTGCCGGCGGCTCCTGGTGAAAACCGGGGCTACTTAGATTCCGTTCCCTGGCTTGGCTTAACTACCATCTCTTGCGGTGGTTCCGGCGGATCCATCAACCCAGCTGTCCACAGGTTTAGATCAGATCCATGGGAATCCCGCCACGGTGCCCCCTGCCAAAGCATCGCAGATCTTACGACGTGGTTGCCCAGCAGTCGCTAGCCATATCCCGACAACAGAACAGCAGTTGGGGCCCAGCTCTCCGCCAAGAGCGTGCAGCTCTCGTATCCAGCAACAGTCTCCACCTGCGGCCCCCGTCGGTACTCCGTCTACTCAGCCGTCCATTGGCTACCGTGGGACCCAAGCTATGGCACCCCTTACCCAACAGCTTTGCCGGTATTCCACAGCTCTGCCAGTGGTTTCATTACACAGTGCTCGATGCACATATAATTTGAGATGGCTGGGATCAGTTTCCCTCGAGAAGTCTATAGTCGGCCTTTCGTGGTGAGCCTGCTATCCAGGAAGGCCCTGGCTTGGGCGACTTCCCCTCTGGGACAGGAATGATCCTGTGACGCGGATCTACAGACCTTTTTCTTCTCCAGGAATTTCCGCACCGTCTTCGAGAGACCGGCGCGCGCTTCCTCTGCTAGACCGCCCTCTTGAGCCTTCGTCAGGGCGACTCCTCGGTGTGGTGACTATGCGGTACAGTTCCGTACCCTGGCTTCGTAACTCACGTGAATGATGCCGCCCTCTTGTGCCACTTTCAAAAGGGCCTGTCCAGCCTGTAAAAGGACGCTGTGGCAGCAAGAGACCTCCTGTCCTCCCTGAGTGAACTAATCCAGCTAGCAAACTCGGATAGATATAAGGTTGCAGAGATGCAGAAGAGCTTGCGGCAGAAAGAACTCTGCCACGCCCCCGTCGGCGTTACACCTGGCCCCGGTATTCCAGCAATCCTCCATTGCTTTCCCCTCAAGCCCTGAGTTGGAACCCATGCAAGTGGACGCGGGCCCAGTTATCGGAGCAGGAGCTGAACGTCGCCGAACCGAGAATCTATGTCTCTACTGCGACAGCCCGGACCATTTCCGCAGAAGCAGTCCGCTTACTCCCCAGCGTCCGGGAAACGCTCAGACCTAGGATGCCCGTAGGAGAGGCGAACTAGGTGCAAGTTTTCCCCCTCTCCACGTCTGATGATGCCAGTGGAGGTGACCTACTGAATGCTGGTTCCGCGTTCCGATTCTGCTTTCTGGACTCAGGCTCTGCCGGTAAACATCATCCGTGCCTCATTGGTAACCCGGTACCCGGCTTACCTGTTGTCCCGGCGGAGAAGCCCCTGCTTATTTCTTCGGTCAGTCGGGAGCTCCTCAGTGACCCATCCAGTACGTAACCTGGCCGTGACACTTCCCGTGTGGGTGCACTACATAAGGAGAAGATCGGGTTCCACGTTCGTCCCGTGCGTCCTCGGCTATCCTAAGGGGCTTCCCATGGCTGCAACGTCACGCCCTACCTCGATTGGAAGACAGGCAAAAGTCCTGCTTTGGGACCGGAATGCAGAAACCATTGCTTGATGGTACCACGCCCGGTGCCTACCACTTTCTCCGCCTCCGCTTTCTCCCAAGCGTTGCCAGCCTGCCGGCCCGACTACCAGGACTTTGGGGATGTATTCTCCGAGAAAGAGACCGATTCGCTGCCACCACATCGGTTCGCTTACGACTTTCCCTATTGACCTCCTCCCAGGAACCATCCCCACCGCCGGGGGAGGGTCTACCCGCTGTCCGTGCCAGAGACTCAGGCCATGTCGGCCCTACATTCGGGAGAACCTGAGAAAGGATTCATTCGTAAGTCCTCCTCCCCATCCGATCCGGGGTTTTTCTTCGTGCCGAAAGGACGGAGATGGTCCCTCCGTCCGTGTATAGACCAACAGGGTTCAAATAGATCACCTTAAAGAACCGCAACCCTTCCCACTGAATCTCAGAGCTGTTTGACCTCCCAAGGGGCAAAGTGTCTCCAAGTTGGATTTGCGAGGTAGCCAATAACCTCCCTATAAATCACGGCGGGTGATGAGTAAGACGGCGTTCAATACCCGAGAATGGACATTTTGAGTATCCTCGTGATGCCCTAGGGCTCTGTACAAAAGCTCCAGCGGTGTTCCAAGAACTCGTCAACGATGTCTTCCGGGATCTCTTGTACACCTGCGTCATAGTGTACCTAGATGACATCCTGATTTTCTCCCCTGAATCTTCAGACTCACCGGGCCAAGTAGCCCAGTTCTGCAACGTTTGCACAGCAACCGACTGTACGCCAAGCTGGAGAAATGTTTATTCCATCGGACCAGCCTACCTTTCCTCGGCTACATAGTCTCGGCTGAAGGCCTAAAGATGGACCCGGCAAAACTCTCTGCGGTGCTACAATGGCCCCGTCCTGTCGGTCTTCGGGCGATACAGCGCTTCCTGGGCTTCGCAAATTATTACCGGCAATTTATTTCCCACTTCTCCACCTTGGTGGCTCCTATCGTGGCCCTTACTAGGAAGAATGCGAACCCGAGATGTTGGCCTCCGAGGCGAGAAGGCGTTTGTGGATCTAAAGACGGCCTTCTCCACTGCTCCTGTCTTGGTCCGGCCTGATTCCGAGAGGCCATTCTCCTTGGAGGTGGATGCCTCTTCCGTGGGGGCAGGGGCGGTCCTCACACAGAGAAGTTCCAAAGGCAAGATTCGCACATGTGGGTTCTTCTCTAAGACCTTTTCGCCGGCTGAGCGGAACTATGCCATTGGGGACCGGGAACTCTTGGCCATCAAGTTAGCCCTAGAGGAGTGGCGGCATCTGCTGGAGGGGGCTCGTCACCCAATCGACATCTTTACAGACACAAAAATTTGTTGTACTTCAGACGGCCCAACGTCTTAACCCTCGCCAAGCCCGGTGGTCTCTTTTTTTTTCTCGGTTTGATTTTCGTATACATTTCCGGCCTGCTGAGAAAAACGTCAAGGCTGATGCCCTCTCTCGTGCCTCGGACGTGGTCGGTGAAGAACCCGTGTCACAACACATCATTTCCCCCGAACGGTTGGTTCACGTGGCTCCCGCAGGTCTCCAAAACATTCCTACGGGCAAGACTTACGTGCCGCTGGCACTCAGGAAAAGATTCTGGAGTGGGGGCATAGCTCCTTTGTGGCTGGCCATCCTGGAGCTCGTAAGCTTATGCTTTTGATCTCAGCGGCACTACTGGTGGCCGACTCTAAGCACAGGATTTCGCAAGGACTTCACCCTGGCCCCTGTGTCACTTGTGTTCCGGAACAAGGCCCACGCCACAGGCCCGCTGGCCTCTTGCATTCCGCTGCCTGTCCGGGAGATCCCTTGGAACGCACATAAGCGTGGACTTCCGTCACAGACCTACAGTCTCCTCTGGGAATTCATCATCTGGTCTTGACGGACCGGTTCTTCAAAAATGTCCCCTTTGTGCCTCTCCCTGCCTGCCGTCTGCCCCACAATTGCTATCTTTTCTTCCGCATATTCTTCCGGATTCATGGACTACCCCTTCACATTGTCTCCGACCGCAGGTAGTTCAATTTGTTTCCCTTTTTGGCTGCGGTGAGCTCCATGGGCAAGTCAAGTGGACTTTTCATCGGCCTATCACCCTCAGTCCATGGGCAAGTGAGAGAGTGAACCAGATCTGGGAGAATACCATGCTCCTTTTGTCCGGGGACGTCCAGGACAACTGGACCGGAACTGCTCCCGTGGACTGAATTTGCGTAATAACCATCGGGAACTCGGAAGCTGCCGCGTCTCCCCGTTCTTTGTAGTCTATGGCAGCCACCCGCACCCCCCCCTCTCACTGCCTCCTGACTCGGATGTGCCCGCTGTCCCAACGACCAGGTTCGGGATATTTAAGGCCAACTGGCAGGAGACACGATGTTTCCTCTCTACTTTCCGGGCCGCCTCTGCCCGTAATGAAGTCTCAGGCAGACAAAAGGAGAAGACCTGCCCCACGTTTTCCCCTGGGTCCAATTTTGGCTCTCCTCAGATTATTATGCGCCTGAAGGTCCCAGTCTTAAGTTGGGCCCTCGCTTCCGTCAGACCCGTTCAAGGTTGCACTTCGGCATTGACCACGTTGACATACAGCTTTTGTCTGCCTCCACCTCGTATCCACAACGCATTACATGTTAATCCCCTCCTTCAGCCTCGGTATCTGAACCGTTCTCGTCGAGAAAGTGCCCGCCTTCCCCAGTACCGAATCCACTGACATCTTCGAGTAAAGGACATTTTAGCTCGAACAACGTCAGAGGGAGAACGTTTCTCCTCGTGGAATTGAGGGGCATCGACCCTAGAGAGATCCTGGGAGCCTGAATCTAACATTCCTGAATCGGGATCTCATCCTCAATATCCTGCAGCCTAAAGTGGGGAGGCAGGGGGGGGGGGGGGGGGTACTCTGTAACGGGTTGTGCCGCGGTCCGGGCCAAGGACCGCGGACCCACCCCCCCCCCCCCCCAACCGCAACCCCACGCCACCTCCCCCCCCTCCCCCCCCCCCCCCCCCCCCCCCCCCCGCCACCCCCCCCCCCCTCCCCCTCCCCCCCCCCCCCCCCCCCCCCCCCCTCCCCCCCCCCCCCCCCCCACCCCCCCCCCTCCCTCCCCCCCCCCCCCCCCCCCCCCCCAGCCCCCCCCCTCGCGCCCGCGGTTCCCCATAAACGGTCCCCCAGCGTGACGGCCGCGGCCGCCCCCGTTCATCCACTCACCTGGTCTCGCTCCAACCGGTCCTCGTCCCCTGGGTAATTACCACCCGGGCGACATGTTTTCCTAATAAGAGTTTGCAACCCAACGTCACTTCCCTGCTGGATCTACGTTGCCCCGAGCCATAGAGGAAAGCTTCCTTAAAGTGTATTCCCCTGCTGTTACCGTGTACCTGACCTTCTCGCTACGTTTCCCCGACACCGAACCTCTGCCGCCTGCCCTGACCTTTCTTCTGCCTGTCCACGACCACTACCATTACCAGCTCCCCTGACCTTCTGCTCTGCCCACGAACTACGATTCTCAGACTAACTTACGATAACTGTACCACGCGCACCCTCGGCCGCTCACCGCAGCAAGTCCATCCTTGCTTTGGCGGCGGCTCTCTGGGTGAAAACGCGGGGGCTACTTAGATTTCCGTTTCCTGGGCTTGGCTTACTCCAATCTCTGTGCGGTAGTCGCGCGGATCCACTATCCAGCCGTACCAGGACAGGATTGGAGAGGGGAGCGTTTGCACAGATGGGAGACAGATAAGCAAGGAGTTTGCAAGTAGTCAAGACGAGAAAAATAAGACAGTAATGAGAGTTGAGTTGTTTCCACAGTGAGAAAAACGGACGGATTCTGTGAGATGTTCTTGAGGTGCAGGTGACAGGAGCGGGCATAGGATTGGATATACGTGGTGCAGGACAGATCAGAACTAGTATATACCCCAAGACATATCGGTCCCCTGCTGCCAAGAGTTATGGTGGTGCCACACACTGAGACAAAATATTAGCGAGGGTGAGGTCCGGTTAGTAGAAGGTTGGGATGACTAGGAAGCTCCGTTTCATTGGAGGTTTTAGTTTAAGAGATAAACAGGAGCACATGATGGTCAGAGACAGCGGACAGACAGTCACTGGTGTTTTGTAGCAGAGCGGGTGTGAAGTCACGAGAGGATTTTATAATTGGTGTCATCAGCGTAGAGATGGTACTGGAAGCCAAATCTCTGATGTTTGTCGCAGATGGGGGCTGTTTAGAGTGAAAAGAGAGAGGACCCAAAAACGGATCCAGAGGAACCCCCGACAGCAAGAGGAAGAGGAGAGGAGTAAACCGAAAATGAGACACTGAAGGAGCGTCAGAGAGGTAGGACGAGGAAACCAAGAGAAGCGGTGTCCTGGAGGCCACTGGTGCTGAGCATGCGGAGGGAGAGAGGTGGTGATCCACATTGATCAAACGCAGCATAGAGATCCAAGAGAAGCAGCAATGAGTAGTTACCCCTGAGATTTTGCTGTCATGGAGTCATTTGAAACTTAAGCAAGAGCAGTTTTCCTGTGGAGTGTAAAGGGCGGAAAACCTGATTGCAGAGGGTCAAGAAGAGATTAGCAGAGAGAATAGCGGATCACAGGCGAGGAGAGACCAAGCGTTCCAGGAGTTTTTTTTATGGAGATGAAGCACGGTCAGGTTAGAGCCAGGTCGTAGTTGGCGACCGCAGGATGGGTCCAGAGAGGCTTTTGTTAGTAAAGGGTTTATGTATGGCGTGTTTAAAGGAGGATGGAAAGATCCCAGAGTAGAGAGAGAGGTTACAGATAGGCATATGGTGGAGAGAGAAGTCTGGAGAAATAGACTGGACGAGGTGGGAGTGGAAGGTCACTAGAGCAGTTTTGGGCGACAGGACAGAGAAGCCAGGACACCTTCTTCTGATGATTCGGTCAAGGCTGCGAGTAGATAGAGATTGTGCGGGGAGGAGACAGATGGGTATTATTTGGGGATTGTGAAGTGATGTTTTGCCGTATACTGTCGATTGTGTCTTTGAAGTGAGTGGCCAGGTCTTCAGCACAGAGGTCAGAGACCGGGGCCTGAGCTTTGGGCCTGAAGAGGGAGTGGAAGGTATCAAACAGATGTTTTGGGTTGTTGGGTAGTGTTGAGATGAGGGCCCCGAAATATTTTTGTTTGGCGCAGTGAAGGGCAGTGTGGTAAGTCCTGAGCATGAATTTATAGTGGAAAAAGTCTGCAGGTAGGTTCGACTTTCTCCACAGCCGCTCAGCACACCTGAAACAGCGCTGCAGATGGCGAGTCTGAGGCATGTGCCAAGGCTGCCGGCATCTGACTGTGGTGGTGCGGTGTGTGAGCGATGCCAATGTGTCCAGGGTGGTGGAAAGAGTTTCATTATATTGTTTGGATGCCAGGTCAGGGCAGGAGAGGGAGGAGATTGGGGGCAGTGAGGACTGTATGTTGTCTGTGAGTTCCTGAGTGTTTATAGAGCGGAGATTTCGGAATGGGCGATGGGTAGGTGTATCCAGCGAAGGCTGAAAGTTGTTGATAGTGAAGGAGATAAGGTTGTGCTCAGAGAGTAATCAGTAATGTATGTACACAGTGACTGCACCAGCAGAATAGTGGGTGCAGCTCTGGGGTATAATACAGGATATAACTCAGGATCAGTACAGGATAAGTAATGTATTTACAGTGACTGCACCATCAGAATAGTGAGTGCAGCTCTGTAGGGTAATACAGGAGGTAACTCAGGATCAGTACAGGATAAGGAATGTATGTACACCAGGGCCGGACTGGGAATAAAAATCAGCCCTGGCACCAATCCCCCAGCAGCCCACATACAATATCCGCTTAAAAAATTTCCCTTGTTCTCGCACATCGCTACTTTCTAAAATATACTACACTATGAAGGTGCTTTCACACGGAGCGTTTTTGATGCATTTTTGCTGCGATTTTGTGCAGAAAGGCAGAGCAGTTAATGCTGTACATTTCTGCACAAAAAAACGCATCAAAAAATGCACCAAAAGAGTCCCCTAAACACAAGCAAGAAAAAAAAAAGTGGTGCAGAGAAACCCCTCATCACAGAGTCAGGTGTGCACTTGCTTTACAATCTGGGACAAGCCCACACTGACACTACATAAGCACCAATATAACCTACAACCCCACCAATCACATCCCCAGTAGTCAGGTCACCATCACATGAATAGAGCACTGATTCAACACAGAAGTAAACGTACCCCTGACAGCAGAGACTCACAGGAGACGTCATCTCTGGTGGGAGTTGTTCTCTTCTCCTTTTCTTCTTCTGGCCCAAACCTCCATGACGTCTTCCCTGATGAGTCGTTCCCTTCCATTTCTTTCTCTGTCCGGTACAGAATGCAATGTCTTCTTCTAGCGGTCACTACTCATCCCTGTAGAATTTACAACAAATACATCTTAGACTCCTCTCTCTTCCAGCACTTTCCTATCAATTCCCCAAACAGCGTTAGACCCTAAAAATTAGAAATTAAAAAATGTCAGATAAGTGGCAGGTAAATAGGTAGACCCCCATTAGGTAGATAAACAGAGCCTTCCTCCATTAATTTGGTAGGTAGACAGGGCCTACCCCAGTAGCTAGCCAGGTAGCTGGGGCTGCCCTCAGTAACTAGCCAGGTAGCTGGGGCTGCCCTCCGTAACTAGCCAGGTAGCTGGGGCTGCCCCCAGTAACTAGCCAGGTAGCTGGGGCTGCCCCCAGTAACTAGCCAGGTAGCTGGGGCTGCCCCCAGTAACTAGCCAGGTAGCTGGGGCTGCCCCCAGTAATTAGCCAGGTAGGACCAGTAATTAGCCAGGTAGGGCCAGGGGCAGTAATTAGCAGTCAGGGCCAGTATGTAGCCAGGCTGGGCCAGTAAGTAGGCAGGCAGGGCCACTTATAGGGTAGGCAGGGGCATTATATAACCAGGCAGGGCCACTTAGAGGAAGGCAGGGGCAGTATATAGCCAGGAAGGGCCACTTAGAGGTAGGCAGGGGCAGTATATAGCCAGGCAGGGCCACTTAGAGGTAGGCAGGGCAGTATATAGCCAGGCAGGGCCACTTAGAGGTAGGCAGGGGCAGTATATAGCCAGGCAGGGCCACTTAGAGGTAGGCAGGGGCAGTATATAGCCAGGCAGGGGCAGTATATAGCCAGGCAGGGCCACTTAGAGGCAGGCAGGGGCAGTATATAGCCAGGCAGGGGCAGTATATAGATAGGCAGGGGCAGTATATAGATAGGCAGGGGCAGTATATCACCAGGCAAGGGCAGTATATAGCCGGGCAGGGCCACTTAGAGGCAGGCAGGGGCAGTATATAGGCTAGGCAGGGGCAGTATATAGGCTAGGCAGTATACAGGCTAGGCAGAGGCAGTATACAGGCTAGGCAGTATATAGGCTAGGCAGAGGCAGTATACAGGCTAGGCAGAGGCAGTATATAGGCTAGGCAGTATACAGGCTAGGTAGAGGCAGTATACAGGCTAGGCAGTATATAGGCTAGGCAGAGGCAGTATACAGGCTAGGCAGAGGCAGTATATAGGCTAGGCAGTATACAGGCTAGGTAGAGGCAGTATACAGGCTAGGCAGAGGCAGTATATAGGCTAGGCAGTATATAGGCTAGGCAGTATACAGGCTAGGCAGAGGCAGTATACAGGCTAGGCAGAGGCAGTATACAGGCTAGGCAGGGGCAGTATATAGGCTAGGCAGGGGCAGTATATAGGGTAGGCAGAGGCAGTATACAGGCTAGGCAGAGGAAGTATATAGGGGAGGCAGAGGCAGTATACAGGCTAGGCAGGGGCAGTATATAGGGGAGGCAGAGGCAGTATACAGGCTAGGCAGGGGCAGTATATAGGCTAGGCAGGGGCAGTATATAGGGTAGGCAGGGGTAGTATATAGGGTAGGCAGGGGCAGTATACAGGCTAGGCAGAGGCAGTATACAGGCTAGGCAGGGGCAGTATATAGGGTAGGCAGAGGCAGTATATAGGCTAGGCAGTATACAGGCTAGGCAGAGGCAGTATACAGGCTAGGCAGAGGCAGTATACAGGCTAGGCAGGGGCAGTATATAGGGTAGGCAGGGGCAGTATACAGGCTAGGCAGAGGCAGTATACAGGCTAGGCAGGGGCAGTATATAGGGGAGGCAGAGGCAGTATACAGGCTAGGCAGAGGCAGTATATAGGGGAGGCAGAGGCAGTATACAGGCTAGGCAGGGGCAGTATATAGGGTAGGCAGGGGCAGTATACAGGCTAGGCAGAGGCAGTATACAGGCTAGGCAGGGGCAGTATATAGGGTAGGCAGAGGCAGTATATAGGCTAGGCAGTATACAGGCTAGGCAGAGGCAGTATACAGGCTAGGCAGAGGCAGTATACAGGCTAGGCAGGGGCAGTATATAGGGTAGGCAGGGGCAGTATACAGGCTAGGCAGAGGCAGTATACAGGCTAGGTAAGGGCAGTATATAGGGGAGGCAGAGGCAGTATACAGGCTAGGCAGAGGCAGTATATAGGGGAGGCAGAGGCAGTATACAGGCTAGGCAGGGGCAGTATATAGGGTAGGCAGGGGCAGTATACAGGCTAGGCAGAGGCAGTATACAGGCTAGGCAGGGGCAGTATATAGGGTAGGCAGGGGCAGTATACAGGCTA
Organism: Phyllomedusa bahiana; assembly: GCA_025379985.1. Classification (NCBI taxonomy): domain Eukaryota; kingdom Metazoa; phylum Chordata; class Amphibia; order Anura; family Hylidae; genus Phyllomedusa; species Phyllomedusa bahiana. Next base: position 4,644 of record JAODAL010047975.1, on the reverse strand, counting down.
GGCAGGGGCAGTATATAGGGGAGGCAGAGGCAGTATACAGGCTAGGCAGGGGCAGTATATAGGGTAGGCAGAGGCAGTATACAGGCTAGGCAGGGGCAGTATATAGGGTAGGCAGGGGCAGTATATAGGGTAGGCAGGGGCAGTATACAGGCTAGGCAAGGACAGTATACAGGCTAGGCAGGGGCAGTAAGTAGTTTAAAAAACAATAAAACTCTTACTCACCTGGTTTCCATCCTCTTCTCCACGTCCGTCCGGAGCGGCCGCTTTCACCCGAGTGGGGGCCGCGGAGCAGGCGCGCGATGACGTCATCACATCGCGCGCCTGCCCTGCGGCCTCCTGGGAGCTGACAGACGGGATCAATAGATCCCAGATGTTCAGCCTCGGCTGCTGCCTGCACCGCGCAGTGCGGGTGGCGGCCGTGGTGGCTGCATGGCTGGGTCAGTGACCCGGCCGTGCAGCGAGGGGGCCTGCTGGCCCGCTGGCACAGGGGTCCGGTCGCATATGCGACCATTGCGGCCACTGTGCGTGCGCCGGCACTCGGGGCCCACCGGGGGGAAACACCGACCCCCGGCGGGCGCTCCGAGCCGGCCCTGCGGCCCGGACCCCAGCGGCCCGCCGGGCAAATGCCCGGTTTGCCCTATGGCCAGTCCGGGCCTGATGTACACCAGCAGAATAGTGAGTGCAGCTCTGGAGTATAATACAGGATGTAACACAGGATCAGTATAGGATAAGTAATGTATGTACACAGTGACTGCACCAGCAGAATAGTGAGTGCAGCTCTGGAGGATAATACAGGATGTAACTCAGGATCAGTACAGGATAAGTAATGTATGTACAGTGACTGCACCAGCAGAATAGTGAGCGCAGCTCTGGAGTATAATACAGGATGTAACTCAGGATCAGTACAGGATAAGTAATGTTTGTACACAGTGACTGCACCAGCAGAATAGTGATTGCAGCTCTTGAGTATAATACAGGATGTAACTCAGGATCAGTACAGGATAAGTAATGTATGTACAGTGACTGCACCAGCAGAATAGTGAGCGCAGCTCTGGAGGATATACAGGATGTAACTCAGGATCAGTACAGGGTAAGTAATGTATGTACAGTGACTGCACCAGCAGAATAGTGAGTGCAGCTCTGGAGGATAATACAGGATGTAACTCAGGATCAGTACAGGGTAAGTAATGTATGTACACAGTGACTGCACCAGCAGAATAGTGAGTGCAGCTCTGGAGTATAATACAGAATGTAACTCAGGATCAGTACAGGATAAGTAATGTATGTACACAGTGACTGCACCAGCAGAATAGTGAGTGCAGCTCTGGAGTATAATACAGGATGTAACTCAGGATCAGTACAGGATAAGTAATGTATGTACAGTGACTGCACCAGCAGAATAGTGAGTGCAACTCTGGAGTATAATACAGGATGTAACTCAGGATCAGTACAGGATAAGTAATGTATGTACACAGTGACTGCACCAGCAGAATAGTGAGTGCAGCTCTGGAGTATAATACAGGATGTAACTCAGGATCAGTAGTGACTGCACCAGCAGAATAGTGAGCGCAGCTCTGGAGGATAATACAGGATGTAACTCAGGATCAGTACAGGATAAGTAATGTATGTACACAGTGACTGCACCAGCAGAATAGTGAGTGCAGCTCTGGAGTATAATACAAGATGTAACTCAGGATCAGTACAGGATAAGTATTGTTTGCACAGTGACTGCACCAGCAGAATAGTGAGTGCAGCTCTGGGGTATAATACAGGATGTAACTCAGGATCAGTACAGGATAAGTAATGTATGTAATGATACAGATATACAAAAGCTAAATAATAAGATCATGAGCACAAATTACCACCACAGTGACTGAATAATACCACCACACCATGATCACATATCACCACCACATAGTGACTGAATAATGCCAGTGCACCATGACCATAATTCCCCACCACATAGTGAGTGAAAAATACCTCCACACCATGACCACATATCACCACCACATAGTGACAGAATAATACTGCATCATGATAACCACATATCACCACCACATAGTGACAGAATAATACGACAACATCATAACCACACATCACCACCACATAGTGACTGAACAATACCACAACACCATGACCACATATCACCACCACATAGTGACTGAATAATACTGCCACACCATGACCACACATCACCACCACATATTGACAAAAAAATACTGCAATATTAGGACAACAGAAAACCACCACATAGTGTTTAAATGAAATCACCACACCATGACAACATAGTGACTAGTACCGCTAAAACATGACCACACATCACCACTACATAGTGTAGAATAATACCGAAACATCAGGACGACATATCACCACCACATAGTGATTGAATAATACCAGCACACCCTGACCACATATCACCATCACAGTGACTGATTAATACCATCACACCATGACCATATAGTGACTAATATCGCTACACCATGACCATACATCACCACCACATAGTGACAGAATAATATCGCAACATCATGACCACATATCACCAACATATAATGCCTGAATAATACCACAACATCATGACCCCATGGTGACTAAAACCACTACAATATGACCACACATCCTCACCACATAGTGAAAGAATAATACAGCCACCTCATGACCACATATCACCACCACATAGTGACTGAATAATACCACATCACCATTACCCCATATCACCACCACTGTGAATGAATAATACCACCACATCATGACCACATAAGGACTAATACCACCACAACATGACTTCATATCACCACATCATAGTAACAGAATAATACCACCACATCATGAGCACACATCACCACCACATAGTGACTGAATAATGTCACCACAGGATGACCCCATATAACCAGTACAGAGTGAATGAATTTTACCACCACATCCAACACCCGAAAACATACAGGGGCCATGGGTGAATTCCCAGTGTGCCTGTCCATAAGCCCTGCAATCACGGAGTCTCCACTATCCATGAGGGAGAATTTTCTTTGGGACTCTTTAATGAATGTACCATAGAAAGATGCATGCACCCCAATCTGTGTGCTGGGAACGCCCTTGCCACCCTTCCTGCTCTTGGTGACACATAAAATTTTGGACCCATACCTGTGCAAATTCCCTTCTACCACGAGATGGCGCCATATACCCAGTGTATCTCCTCTATAACCAGGCGCAGCGTTCTGAGCATTGGAGACTATTTGATCAAGCATCACAGTCTACGGCGGCGATGCATCTACTCAGGAGGTCTCCCTGGGAGGGCTGAGAAGGAATCCTTTGCTCTTTTAATTAATTTATGAGTAATTTTCCATATTTTTGACGTTATAAGGGAGTTGTCAGACACAAAGCGATGACATTTTCCAGTATCGGGAAGGAATCTCATTATTTTAGCATTATTGAAGGCGAAGCGGAGCTCCGAATAAGTAAACAGGACGACTCTCTGAAGCCAAAGTCACCATTCAAGGGGGGATTTAAAGGGACACTCTTCCCTAGTACAGGGATAAGGGAAACCCAAAACAGATGACCCCGGAGTTACCGAGGTGCAAATGGACCAGTTTTACAACGGAGACCAATGTCGCCAAACGGATCCTATCGACTACAATGGGTCTGTTAGATTTTCAAAATGGTGTCCATTGTTTCCCTGGAAAAAATAGCGCTATTTTTTCATTGTTTCTAGTGAAACTTGTGATCAAGGTTCCAAAAAGAACCTTCAACTCTGATGTGATATTTAACCCCTTGATGACGCCTGATGTACTATTATGTTATAGCGTCACTAAGGGTATGTTCAAACAGCGCATCTTGGCGCGTATTGTTGTGCATATTTTGCACTGAAATACATAAAAAAAAGTACTAAACAGTTCTCATAGACCACAATGCAAAATATGCATTGTCAATCACACGACGCGTTTTTCACTACCACGCCTGAAAAAATTTGACATGTTACTTCTTTCAGACGCAGAAGCCAGAAGAGAAAAGATGGACCCGGCGCTCATAGCAGAAGAATCCTTGGATGAGGCAACGATGTTATATTAAAATAAAGTTTATTTTATTTAAAAAAAAAATGTAAAGGAGTGTTAACCTTCACACTACTAAAAACCAATAAAAATTAAATAAAAAGAACACTACACTTGACGCGTTTCACGCCGTATACCGGCGCTTCCTCAGAAGTGATGTTACCTTTCAGACGTATTAAGTATAGCAGGCAGATATCTGTTTTAGGCCATTGTGCGTCATGTTCGCTTTGAAATTACGTGCTTGCAAGCACGTAGTTTCAGTGACGCAACAAACGCGTTTCGCGCCGCCTACCTGTGCGTGGCTCTATACGTCGTGTGAAGGGTGCGTTCACACAAGGTTTTTCAACAAAGATTTCTTGGCAGATTCCACCTTGAAATCCTCATTGAAACTCAAAGAAAAAAAGCTTCCCATTGAATTTAATAAAAAATCTGCATTGCCGTTCTAAATCCTCAATGCGGCAACCGCATGTAAATTTACTATTGAAGTTAATGGGAACCTGAAATCCTCATGTAGTAAAGATTTGGCCATGTATTGCATGTGGATTTCGATGCTGATCCCCGCTAAAAATGACGTAGGAGATTTTGTGACGCACTACAG